>JAVJAP010000356.1:0-296518 GCA_034770075.1 Aralia elata | reverse complement strand
CGTAGCAATTTGGTCATTTCTACTTTCTGGTTAGGGGTCAGGTCTGTCCCGATCTTTGAGCTCTTTGGGTTGGTCAGGGGTTCCGATATTTATGGTGATGGTTTGGTCTAAGTTGGGTTTGGTGTTTATCCTCGACCCACCATTTGATCTAGTCAGGCGCGTAATCGTATTCTGTCTCGTCCCGCTCTAATACCCATCAAATCGAAAAATCCAGCTCGATATCAAAATCATTTAGTCATCATTCAAATTTGAGGATCGCATTGTTAAGCAAGGAATACTCAAATTGGTACACCTGACATTTGAAACAAAATACTGTCATATATATAATTCAATCTTTCCACAATGGTCGCTCTTAAAATAACATGACAAACTAACATAGGTTATGCAAAAATATAAAAATGAAGAACCAAAACTGGTAGACATTCATCCCCCACTCTCCGGGGTCTACAACCCCGATACCGTGTTTTACCCATGTCTGGAGTATTATTGGCTCCATTCACCGTCCAGTTATCGGTGGTCAGCATCAGCGGGAGGGGAGGATGCGGACATAATGACAGGCGGCTGTGCACCAGAGACTTCCTTGACGACTACCGCCCACATCGTATTCGGTCCTCCCTCATAGCCTTGTTAGGGAATAACTAACCCCTGCCCAAATCGATGAACAGGCGATACTCTGTTGGGCTCCCGACGTTGTGGCCGTTATCCTTCCCCTCACTCCAATGTTTATTGATTGGTCCAGGAGATATAGCATTTGGGGTTGTCGAACAATGCTGCTATGACCTCCCGCAAGGAAACTCTTTCCTTTTAGACTTGACTCATCATCCGCAGGAGTCAATTTCTTTACCTTCTAATTTCGGACACGGGCTTGTCCGTCCTTTGTTCATTGTGGACCTTCGGCATTAGGGTTCCGGTTCGATCGAAAATGGGGTCTCCCTTTGAGAGTGTTTTCCGCCTCTTATGCCTCCATGATTATCCCAACCCTGCCCTTGCCTGTTTCTTTGGGTTTTGGGCGGGTGAATAGGCTTGGAAATTCCTTGGCTGTCCTTTCCCAACTCCCCTCCCAGGTTGAAACTTCATTCTTCTTAATTTCTCTAGCAAACGAAGGTGAGCTCAGGGGAGGCTTTGGGATTTTATGGGCTGGAGCTCCCAGGGACCTTTCTATAGTGGGGAGTGCTGTTTTCCAGTGGCTTGAAAACTGGCAGGTAGCTGCGCCGCGGTGGATTCGTCCACATTGATGACTGGCAGACCCATTCTTGGACGGGAAAGGGTCATTAACGCTCTGCGGAGATTGTTACCACCAGATTCCCGCTAAACGGGGATGAATTTGATTTGTTGTGTAGTTGTAGTGGGAACTGCCCCGGCCAATCATGTATCCATGGTCTTCCCAATAACATGTTATAAACTGGCCGAGATATCCAGGACCTGAAAGGAAATATCGAAAAGTACACACGGCCCTATCTCCACGGGCAACTCTATTTCTCCCCAATGTATCCTTCGTGGATCCATCGAAGGCTGCACCACCACGTGACTGGCCTGCAAAGCGCTTGGGATTAATGTTCATTTTATCTCAGTGTTACTGAGGGGACAAATATTTAGTTGCTGATCCCCCCATCAATCAATACCCCATTCATGAACATACTCCTGATGAGATCACTAACTGCGATGTGTCAGCGGTCTCCGACTGCCCCCTTCCCTCTTTTCGGGATATCATCATCTGTGATGGATAGCACAATTGTTCTCTAGCAGATGGTCTCCACTAGGCGGCCGAAAACTTTTCTTGGCTTAATTGGTCTTGGGAATGTGAGCCTACCCCTAGGATTTTGGCCAAGATTCTGCAGTGGTTCGGGCCTGGACGATAACACCAAAATCCATGATCGACGACTTAGAGTCGATTTCCATCGCTCCACACGTCCTGATCCCCCTTACTTTCCAGATGATCCCATCTTTTCCAAGAAATCCAACGGCTTTTTCCTCGGATATACCTCTCGTTCTCTTTTCTCTTACTCTTGAGGACTCTTTCCTGGAAGACACAAGGGATTCCCCTTTGATATGTTACGGAAGCACAACTGGTCGGCCTCCTCTGATACACCCCCGTAGTTCCACGTACTTACTGTGGTTTTAGTATTGCATAACTAGGGATCTGTGGTCTGATGCGTAGCGATGATGTAGAGGTTTTGGAGCCGCGAGTCAACGTTCTATGATAGTGGCCCCCCTGTGGCGCGCAAGCGCGTCTGCTAGTCTCCCAGGGCACATAGGCACACCGACCTATCATACGTGCCGACGCATCCCTGCACCCGTCATCCTAATCGGTTTGCCCTCTTTGCATAATTCCTCACTGACTACCCGTCATGCCAACTCATTGCTCCATAAATCCCTATCATTATAATTTCGCCTTGGCGGTCCCTTGCGGGTTCCGATGGCTTCCACCATATTGAACCCCTCCCCCATTCATGCTTCGGCAGGGGATTGATTTTAACATTTGGTGGCTCGGCGCTGTTCCACCACGATCTCCCCGCTATCAATCATGTTTTGAAAATTATGTGTTTCACAGCGTTCCAACATTCTCTGAGTGTCATGACCCGGGGAACCCGATGAATGATATGCACACTTTTTACTGGGATCAAATTTTCTTCCCTTCGGGTCACATGGAAGGTGCCAAATCGACAATCTTCCCCTGTGTGATATCAGTATTGCCAAAATTTGCTCAAGAGGTTCCCCAAGCGTAGGTAAATACCCGCCTCTGTGTGGTCTCAAACCTCCTTCGTCCGTCCGTTCTGGGATTATCAAAATTAGGTTGCCGGGGGCGGCACAAATCTCTGTATTTGTAACAGGAGGGCTATTCTCCACTTTCCTGGATGATCCCTGCAGCACGAGAGAGACATCTTCCTCTTTTTCGCTTTTGGGGGCCTGCGGGAAGTTTACTTGCCATAAATTCGCCCACTTTGGATTTGTTCCGCAGCCGTTTCAAGAGCTTGTTGAATAGTCCCGATTTTTACCCGATTTCAACCCCATGTCCACCATTTCACCCGTGTTTTATCATCTCAGCGGAAAGGTCTTCCAATCCCCGATATGGACTCCGCTCATAATAAGGGTGCTTCTTGTATAATCCACCAAAGGTCATCACCATCTCTGACTCCACTCATTGGAGGATTCCACTTGTGCGGCCATAACCCCTCCAATCGTTGGGCATAGTCCCTGAAGGTTTCCCTTGGTTGCCTTCTTGATTTTTTGTTTCATTTGATATCTATCAGGGGCCATCTGTGCCTGAAAGCTATACTGTGTTCAAGGAAAGGTATGGGCCCAACTCCTCCCAATTATGAATCCGGGCATTATCGAGACGGTGCATACCAGATTTCCCTCGCCTCCCCGTCAAGCTTTTCTGGAATAATTGCATCCTTAATCCTTCGTCTTCCGCATAGGACCCTAGTTCTCCAATATATATTTTCAGGTGGAGTGTAAGGATCCCCTTTTCCCATTTGTACTTCCTCGAATTCGGGGATCTTAAATTTCTCTGGATATCTGGTTCCGGGGAGAAGACACACAAAATCGGCATAATTAAACCCCCCCCTACACCCCCCACACCTCCCAGGCAGCCTATGCCTTTTAGAGATTGGATGGTCTCCTCCATCTGCTTCACTTTCCTGCGTAAGGTCATCAGGTTATCTCCCTCCTCTGGAATCGTGATTGACTGTCTTGTTGAGGGAGAAGGAAATGACCTTTGGGAGGATCGGCCCGGTCCTTAAGCTGATGTTGGTTATTTTTATAATAGGATTGTATTCATCCTTAGGAGGATTCTGGTCACCCCTGGTGGTGGTACATTATGCTGGGGTCCCTGGTTTTGACGAATCCTTCTGAATTAGGAACTGTTCTTTTAGCATGGTGGCCATTTCCATCATCTGCTTTTTTAAAATCATCAATAGATACTCTTCCCGAGAGATGGAATTATTGATTGGGAAGATCAGCCATTTTCAGAGTTAGAACCTGGGCTTTCTTTAGGACTGCGAACGGGTTTTTGAGGAGCAATCCTGCAGGCAACGGTTCGAAGTTCAGTTCTTCTGGGCAATGAAAGGGATGCGGATGTATGCTATAAGCTGTAAATTTTTTGTGTTTTGGGTTTTTTAATCTTTCCCTGCAAAAGAGAAATTAGTTAGTCTTTTAGTGCAATAACCAAATGCTAAACATGACTTTTATTATGCTTCCCCTCTGTTTTCCTTTGCAAAAACATGAGAGGTCAGTATTCTCTTTTTGACAAACAGGGGAGGGTATATTATGAAATGGGGTATCATGACATTTTATACGCTTGAACGTGAAAGAAAGGGCATGAAGAGACTTTTCCTGCGTTGGGTTTATCAGAGGCTGACCGACCCTTGGGTTACTCTCACGGGCTTTTCGGCATGAAGGTTTCCCAAATCTTCGCAAATCTACTCGTTTGAGCCCTTTCGGATTGGAGCGGGATTCTGAGTGGTGTGCGTTTCCTGAGCCATCTCCGGGGAGCAGCCCCATCGAGGTCCAGTAAATAAGCAACCGACGGGTTCGCCTCAGTGAGGGAGGTACTCTCTCAAACATTACATTCACATTCATCGTCCTCACCGCATGCAAAATGATTACTTTGAAGTAAAGAAAAACCCATTCAATCATTCATTCATTGGAACAACAACACACATTTAACACAACAATAAATTAAAAGACGTCAAAATGTCATACGCACATACACAATTATAAATTTTAAAGGATTAGGATTAGCATCAAGATTTTAATGCGGCTTTAAGCCCCTCTAAATGTCCCCAGCAGGAGTCGCCAGCTGTCGACGCCCAGGGTTTTCGTCTCTTCTGGTCTTTTCCAATTTTAGCCTTTTGGTTGAATGATTCTTTTGGAAAAGATCGGCATTAAATGTCGACGGGGTTTTTTAAAGATTATTTTTATGATGAGCCAATTTAACCAGAGTCCCAGTTGGTATATTTGAAATGGATGTACCAACTCATCCGAGTTTTCATTTTTTATAAATCGTGGCTCATATGTGACTCCGAATTAATTGGTCTGCGAATCGAGATTCATAGAGTTCGGGGGCTTGCTATAAGTGAGGGGAAGGTGTTAGGCACCCCTCGACTTCCGTGAAGCACGGTTACCGCAATCTTGATGCTTTCCTATCCTTTAATTCATGAAATGTGTGTGTGCGCGTGTGTGTGTGTGTGTGCCTATGTAAATGTTTATGGTGAGTTTGCCTAAAAAGAGTCATTTGGATTTTTTAGGGAAAATTGTGTTTTTCTTTTGAGAATGCCTTAGAATGTCCATCGGCTTAAACGAGAAAAGCTTTATGAAAAAGGATTGATTTTATTTGGCAAAAACTATGAGATTTTTCCTTAGGTGTCGTTTTGGCAACAAAAATTTTAGACCTTCGTGAAAATAGGAATCGAAATCTATACATTGCTTTCATAAAATGATGGGCAACTTCTAGGATATCTTTCACCCTACGCACCAAGATTTAATGAAACGTTGTCTTGTTTTATAAAACCATTTTTGTGACATTTGAAAACGACTTTCCCTTTAGCCTTCTCGTTTAATAGAAATCGACATTCATTAACACCTCCAATTTCTTAGCTACGTGATGCTAACCTCTCCTAGTTTTGCTTGATTTTAAGGAAAAACCCTTCCTCGTTTAATCTTTGAAATCATTTTTTCGTATCACAAAATCCAATCAAGCATAAACACGCGTCGGGGCTATTCATGGGCATGTAAGCCATCAAAATAACCCCAAACGCCCACAATCACAAGTTTCACTATTTCGGGGCCTTAAACACGATTATCGCCTTGGGTCGTTTTAAGGCCCGACGATTACATATTTACAATAACGGATACATCCACCCGATTACATACATTCAAAAAATGTCCATCATCGGATTTGGACCACGGGGTTCGGCATTCCTAGGCTCACATCCGAACTTATTGCACAACCGCCAAATGGATATAACGAAAACAAACATCAATGGGATGCCTAACGCTCTAGGATATCTTACAATGATGATCGAAATACACTATGAATGATACCATACCATAATAGCTAAGATTTGCACCAAACGGTATCATCGGGCTATTAGGGGGGAATTTCATTCCGATGAGACCCTCACTAATAGTCCCTAACCCATGGTTTCACAATAACATATGAGAAAAAAACCACATTCAAGGTAATTCGGATGAACAAAAGAATAACAAAATGGTAAAACAAAATACTAAGAACAAATGGATTTTACACCTTGCAATTAATCCCCACAATATGTATGAATTTGTGGATTGAGAAGAGTAGAAAATATGAGATATAATCTCACAAAATTGGTACAATTCCTCACTCTTTTCAGTCCTTCCTCTCCTAATTTTTGCTGTTTTCTTGCTGTTTTTTCTTCTTCTCCCGAACTGCTGCTGCTGCTGAATCCTCTTTTTTTCTTCCTGTATGCGAACTGGCCTAATATAGCACTGCCAAGGGCAGCCGCAGATATATCTGCGGCTGGCCCTTGGTTCTCCCCCCAGCCGCGCTCGAGTCCCGTGCGCTTCGAGTCCCGTGCTGCCTCGAGTTCTGTCCTTGGCCGCGAATTGATCTGCGGCTAACTGTGCTGATTTTCTCGTTTTCCGTGCCTCGTCTCGATTTTCGTGTTGTCCCGTTGGTTTCCGCTGACGGGTTTGCGCTCGGCAGTCCGGAACCCGTGATCAGTAACTGACCCTCGACATTCGCTTGTTGTCGTGTCGGCTTCAATATCATCCCGTCGTGGTGGTTTTGAGGGTTCGTCTTTACGTCCACCCTTTATTCTCGTGTGCCGGGTCAATTGACGATTTTGCCTTCCTGACAGGGTTAGTATAGGAAATGCAAAAATCGGGTGTCTACATTAATGACATCAGCATGCCTGGTGATGATGAGTTTTTCCATTTAAGCCCATGGTACATCCTGGATTGTCAGGACAGTTTTTCCTGCATAAACAATTTTCAACTTATTAGCTCATTGATTTGTCAACCAATACTTAGACTTAGAACTGATCTAGATTTGTGTCATGGATCTACTCAAAGCGTTAGCTTTAGTATTCATGAGAACCTGCTCTGATACCAATTGTTGGTTCCCGGGGACACAATGTAGATCTAGAAGGGGGGTTGAATAGATCTATAAAACTTTTTCCATTTATTAATGAAAGTATAACAATTAATAAAATCAATTCATGCACAGCGGAATAATCATTAAATAACCCCTTCATAGATTCGAACACAGCCTCAGTTCAGTTTATCAATCTATAGTATGGTTAATAACAAATATAGCAGTTTATCGAGCATAAAGTAAATGACAGAAGGTAAATAACACAGGAGGCTTTAAGTGGTTCGGAGACGTAATAACTCCTACTCCACTCTTCTACTTTAACAAGTAGGAATCCACTAATTGTTTTAGTCACGAAGACAAAGACTCTACGCCCTCCTCAAGTCCAGCAGACAAGAGTTGTTTTTAGCCACACAGGCAATGATCATATGACCCTCCTCAAGTCCTGCAGACACGGATCCTCTGACCCCTCTTGAGTCCCGCAGACATTGAGTTGTTTTTAGTCCCTCGGACAAGGATCCCATAACCCTCTTCAAGCCCAGCAGACTTGGAAACCTAGTTCACAAAGAACCCTTCAAGGCCAGCAGCCTTGGAACCTGTAGACTAAGCCCAACAGGCTTAGAATATCTTGTACCCTATGGTACTCAGCAAGTCCAACAGACTTGACTTTGTTTAGTCACTTAAGACAAGGACACCCTGCCCTCTTTGGTGTGTTGATGGTTTGTTGGGTTGTGCTGCCAAGATGAACTCTGTTCCCCTTTCATCTTCTAGTACTTTACAGCTGATGGTGATCTTCTTCTAGATGCTTCTGATGATGGTCGTTTAATCTATTCCTTCTTCTAGTACATAGCAGATGCATATGATCACTTCCACTGAACACAGGTTGACTTGTCCAAGTCACTTCTTTATCTTTTCAGCACATAGTGTTCCTTGCTTGATCATAGAGTTGTCCATTCTAGATTTGGTTACTCTAGATCTTGGCTTCTTGGTCATTCGACTCTTAGCTTATATGTTTGCCCTTTGGCATACCTCTTTGTTGCAGTGAAGCTTCTAGCTGATTGTACAGTTAGTGTTCTTGCTTTCTTGCTTACTGCATCCCAACACACACACCCTCATTCGAGTGTTGTTCTTTCTTTTTGTAGTTCTCCATTTTCTTCCCGTTGGGAGCTTGCCGTTGAAATCTTCCCGTTGCACTTCTTTCTGTTGAAGACTAACTTTTTGCAGACTTGTTTATTATATCACTGAGCATTTTACTTCCTTAAGTCTGGTAGTGACGGCTGAGTCAGCATCCATTAACCGGTACCAAGATAGTGGAGTCACATGCGCTGTTTGTTTGACTACTGTAGATGTGACTGTTTGTGCTCCACTCAAATTGGTTATATATTTATACTCCTTTATATATTCAGCCACTCATCTTGGAATAACAATCCTGAGTGCCCTAATATCTTTAATCCAGCTGGCACTCTCTTACTTGCTCTACGATCATCTTAGGTGTAGCCTTAATCTTAGATCGTAGAGTGAACTGCTTGCTTCCAACTGAAGACTGTTACCTTTGTTCGTAGAGTTTACTGCTAACTTCAATTTTGGCCTCGTGCTCTCTTGCAATTCGTGGAGTGGCTGTCTGCACTTTGCATTTTGCTCTGATGTGCTTCTCATTATATTGCAGTCTATGCTTCCTCATGCTTTGTGATCTCCATTTAGCTTTTCGTTTCGGAGCATAGCATTTATGATCTACGTTGAACCATTGCTGTCGTGTACTTATCGTAGAGGACTGCTCTATGTTCTTTAGGTGTTGGATCTGCTGCTGTGTTATAGAAGACTGCTCTATAATCTTCTTATTTGCTGTGGCACCTTTGATGTAGAGGACTGCTCTACTTAATCTTCAGACATTCTTCCTTTAGTCATAGAGTGCTGCTCTATGATCTTTTTGCTTTGTTTCGCTGAGACTGCATGAGTGCTTCTATTTGTCTTTAGACTCATCTCTACGATCACTTGATCTTGCTGAACTTTTCATGCTCTACGACCTTTGTCTTTGATGCAGGTCTAGAGCCTTAATGGATCGTAGAGTGATAACTTGACCTTGTCCTTTGATCTCTATCATGGCTTGATGCTTTGGTTATGTTCAGAGATCTTGCTATGTCTGATGGCTCATGCTCAGCTTGCTTGGTAGTCTTGAAGATTGCCACGTTATCTTCGAGTGCTTTAGCAGCGACTGCTCTACGTTGTTGCTTTGATTGCACATTGGTCATGGGAGTCGTAGAGTGGCTTGCTTGAACTGACTCTACGAACCCACGTTAGCACAACGACTTTCTCTTTGTAGTGTATGCTCTACGATTTTGAGTAAGCCCTTGTTCTGCCGAGTCATACTCTACGATTGCCTTGCACTCTCTCCGTTGATATGCACAGCTCTACGATGCCCGGTAAATGCTACCGAGTGATCTCTACAATCTGCTGAACCTGTTGTTGTGCATGCCTGGCAGACTCTACGATCTTGGAATTTGGCACTTCAAATGTCGAGGCAACTCTACGTCCTGCCGAGAGTGTTCTTCATTCTGCCGAGAGAGCTCTACGTCCTACCGAGTTTTACTCTACGTTTTCCTGGCAAACCCTGTGATGGCATACTTGGCTCTGCGATGTTGACTGACTGCTCTACGATCCTTCACTTAGTCAGTGCAGTGCTCTACGTTCAGTTTGGCCCCTTATTTGTACATATATCATTATAGCATATAAGATCAACCTAACAAGTTTGATCTTTTTCTATTCTAAGTCCTTGTACATCAAATTCATTTACAAAGCCTAATCTTACAAACATGTTTTGATCAGATAGATATTCATTCAGCTCAGATCAACCTAACATATTTGATCTACTAAGTCCTTGTACATCATATTCATTTAAGGACTTTACAAGGCTTTTAATAGTATGAATGTTCTTCTTATCATTTTGTCATCAATCAAATCACATATAATGAATAAAGGTAATCACATGCAGATCTTATAACATTCTCCCCCTATGATGATGGATTAGATGATCGCATGCAGATTCCCAACATACCACATCTAGTAAAAGATATGAATGTCCTATGTGATTCGATAAATGATAACTCAGTAGTCATTGGTCAAGGCATAATGAAATTAGAAAGAGGTTTCTAATTTGCATTATTTAGAGTTGTGCATTTGAGAATCGAAATACATATAATTAAATAAAATAAGACTTGACAGTAATTCCATATCTTATATTTAATTGGGACATTGTATGGTAGATGGATTGAATTGTACGGTAACTATTCACTGAAAGGTTCTTTTATGATTAATGTTGAAATCTATATTATTTGGAAATTCGATGATCGCTAAGGGGGCTTATCCTTATTGTAGAATAAATGTTATTTATTTAAATAAATTAAATAGTTTAATTTATTTATTTGAATAAGATAAGAATTGTTCTAATTGATTTATTCACAACCGGTTTAATATGGATAACCTAAAGGATCACACCTCAAAAGGAAAATATATATTTAAGAAGTAAATGGCATAATTGTAATAATAAGTTAAGTGTATTTAATTTAGTCTATAGAGATAAAATAAATTAAATAGCTTAATATTTATTATTTAATATTTTAGAAATATTAAATATAAATTAATAAGAGGAGTCTTATTATTATTATTACTATTATTATTATTTAATTCGTAAAAGGGTTTGAAAATTAATTAATAAAAGTACTCTCATAAAATCCTAATTGGATTAGGAGTTTTTTTAATTAATAGAGTTTAATTAAAACAAATAACCTAATCCTAAATAGTTAAGGAGGGTTTCCTATATCTATAAATAGGAGGAGTCTTATTATAGATTAAGGTTACATACTCTTACATTACAATTGTGGAGAGTACTTACAATTTTATAGAGATGGAAACTAGGGTTTTGCCAACACTCATCTTCTTAAACAAGTATTATTCCTTGGTGGATCACCTCTAGAGGCCAAACACTTGGGTGGCTAACGTTGATCAAATAAAGGAATTTAATCGGTGGAATTCAAGGAGAACACGAAGGAATTATAGGTGAACTTGTACCCGAGGAAGTTTTGATTCGCGAGGGTATAATTCTCTATCTATGTCTCTTTCGTATAATTGATAATTGAACACAAGGAAAGATCATGGTGATTGTTTGTATGAAAAATTTTAAAATCCGTTTTATTGCGCTTCCGCTCTATCTATGTAATTTGATTGTATACTTGTGTTATATACAAACCTAACAGTGGTATCAAAGTCAATCCTTGTGTTAATTATTGATTTTGTTGATTCCATGTATGAATTAATATGCGATTCGATCGGATTTGGCTGAAAAAAAATTCTGATTCTGCGTCGCGGCGTGGCCGCACCGCCTCTAGTTCATTCTGGAGCGTGGCCGCGCCCTAACCCAGAATCTCGTCTTTGGCCTTGCAGCGCGGCCGCACCGCATCCCAGTTCATTCTGGGCGCGGCCGCGCCACACCCCACGAACTGAAATTTTTTTGTTTTTCAATTAACATAAATGGTTTATTTAATTGATAAAAGTTTAAAATAAAGATGTTTATTTTATCTGGAATAGGATTCAAGGTTGCTAAAATTAAAAGAGTTTAATTTTGATTTGGTTTTTGATTAAAATAAAAGAGTTTATTTTGTTTCAAAACTAAATATTAGCAAACATTTTGCCCATTAAATGATATCAATGCATATGTGGAATGGTTTTATAATTCATGAGATGAATGTTATTTATTAATGCATATGGAGATATGTATGATAATAAATAGGGATTGATTATGTACTATTGACCAATGTGTGATTGGATTTATTTTAGAGGATGCTTGAATGAATGGGTTTTTTATAAATGAGGTATGCGTACCTCATCTTCTCTAGTTTTTCTTGATGTAAATTCTATCTTCCTCTTATGTACTTCCTATTGACTGCTGATCAAGGTTTCTATTCATTGTACATAGTTTATGTAATAGGATTAGCTAAAATTAATTTTGAAGAATTGGAGACAAATGTAATATTCCGAACCCTAATAAGATTTGTATATGTAAATTATGTATTTAGTAAATGAAATTTCATGTTCTGACTTGGTATTATGTGATTGTGTATTTTATTTAAGAATTAGGTCAAATAATTTTTTTTTTGTCAAACAGTTGTGTCGTGCATACACGGACAAAATGATTTGTCGTACTTCCTGCGAATTCACCGAAAAGCGTCTCGACAAATTATTTTTGTAAGCTGCTTTGTCATGCTTCGAAATTAATATTATATTATAATAACTGATAAAATTCTAAAATAAGTTAATTTGGGTTTAAAATGGTAAACTGAATTAGAAACCCTAATTAAGAAATCCTAATTGATATAAGTTGACCGAATTGGTAATCAAAACCCTAATTATTACACAAGAATCTTAATTGATATAATTAGATTCTAAGTAATGAATCATAATACTAATTATGAATTATTGAACATATATTAAAACCCTAATTGAAGATTAAAACCCTAATTGTAGGATTAAAAATCCTAAACCCTAATTTGAAACCCTAAAACCCTAATTTGAAACCCTAAAACCCTAATTTGATTCAATAACACTAAATTATGAAATGATAAACCTTAATGATGATATATTAACTTAATTAAAGTATTACTAAACCTAATTAAACACCCTAATCATGATTAGCAAAAATCTAAGTTTAATTAGTAAGTAAATCAAAAATAAAATCTAAACTAATGAAAATGAAGCTAGGAGTGTGCAAGCTTGTGCTCAACACACTCCAGCACAAGCATGTTAATCTAGGATCAGATGATAGCAGCACAAGTCCCAAGGCTATGATATTTTTGGAGGCAAAGTTTGGAAAATGACCTAAGAAACCCTAATTTGCCAATTCTATAAATAGGAGAGCAATCTCATCATTTGGCCACGAAAATTTTGAAGCTTAAACACTTAATAATCATACCATAGTAAGCCTCTGCAGTAGCAACATCAGATCAGAAAGAAAGAAATCAAAAACTCAACTAGAAAGGCATAAAATTCATTTTTGATGCTAGATCTTTAAGTTGTTAGTAATTTTAAGTTTTAGATGTTTAGATATGTGTTATAATATGTTAATAAGTGATCTGGGTTGATAAAACAAGGATCCATAATATTTAAATGGTCGAAAATGATGAAAAATCAAAACTGGCAAGAACAGCCAAAAATGTCTAACATGCGGCTTTGTTAGGCGGTTTGATCGACTTAAATTATGTGTTTGATCTGTTTTAAAGTATGTATGTGTAGCCTGATATGTGGTCTATAATATACGACTTGAATTATAGTAAAAGAATGTCTAGAACAGAAGTTATGATCGGTCAAAAGTCCCTTGACCGTTCGGATTTGCAATTTCTGGGCAACCCAGAAATCTTTGAAGAACTCTGACAAGTTTTGTCAGAAGTTCATGCTGTCTAGATTTGGTCTAAATGAGATGTTTTGTGTAATTTCTTTGCTTAAACATGTTGTATGCTACATAGATAACAACCTCGTAACATTAAAACACATGAACAGGAATTAATCTAGCCAGAAATCATAGTCAAAGTGCCTTGACCGAACCTGACTCATGAATTTCTAGGTTACCCAGAAATTCTCAAGAACAGTTGGTCCCCGCTAGTTTGACCAGATTTAAATGGCATCAAATGATGTTGTTTGATCCATTTATTTACATGTTGTTATACTCTGCCATGCTAGGTTTAACAACAAACAAAAATCAAACATAGACATTAACACAACAAAGAGAAATTTGAGGTCAAAATTCACTGTTTTGACATTGACCAAGGGTTCTTCATGAAGAACACCTTTAGCGACAGTCTTCATCCTCAAACCTAGAAACCTATGAACACATGCAGACCGTCGCTAAAGCCCTTTAGCGACAGATTTTTAATAAAAATAAATAAAAATTAATTAAATAAATTATAAAATAATAAATAAATATTAAATAATTATTAATAATTAATAAATATATTCAAAAATTCATTTTTAATTATAAAAATTTATTTTTAATATTTTTATATAAATCTGATTTATTATTTAATTTAATTAAATAATAAATAATAATTACAATAAATCATTAATAATTGTCTTAATTATTTAAAAAATGATATTAAATCATTTAATAATTATATTAATTATTTAAAAATAATATTAAACTAAATAAAATTATTATATGTAATAATTAAATAAAATATTTAATATTTAATATATTATTAATGATAAATAAATTATTTAAATAATATACTAAGTATTTAAAAATATTCTAAATGATAATTATATCATTTAAATATTAAACTAAGCTTTGGAAATTATTATAAGTAGTAATTAAATTATTATAATAATAAAATAAATTCTAAAAATATTATTAATGATAAAATAAATCATTTAAATAATATTTTATCTTTCTAAAAATATTATAAATGATAAATAAATCATTTAAATAATATTTTAGGTATTTAAAAATATTCTAAATGACAAATAAATTATTTAAATAACATATTAATGTTTTAAAAATTATTCTAAGTGATAATTATATCATTTAAAATTATTCCTAAGCTTGTAAAATTATTTAAAAATACTTCCAAGCTTATAAAAATTATTTAAAAATAATATTAAACTTATAAAAATATTATAAATGATAATTACATTATCTAAACTAATATTTAAGCTTCCAAATGAAGTTTTATCGAATAACATATGTGTTTAGCTGTCTAAAGTCGCGACCGAGATACCGAATCAACGTCGGACCTTAACGAAACTTGTCTAGAATAGCGTAATACATGCTAATATAAGTTCAAACGCTTATATTTGACAACGTAGACTACGTACGCTGACACCTTGTGTGAAATTGTGTTACACGAACTACGCTAAGGCAAGTGTCCTAACCTTACTCAACTTATATTTATGCAAGTCTTCTATATCTTGCTATCGATTATTGTGAAGTTATTGCTTCTTATTCAGCATAACTAAAAAATGAACCATTATTCATATATTGCTTGATGAAGCTTAAATTGTTGTGTCAAACCAAATTGTTTTGGTACGACATCTTATACTGAGTAAAATGGGACACCTTGGATGTAAGGTGAACTCGAAAGCCTTATGATAAGGTAGTGTGACCGTCAATGAAATAAAATTGACATAAATGGTAGGATGATATGCATACTCCTAGGATATTGGTGAGGCTGATCCCCTACCAGATATCCGAAATCAAATGGTTCTAAGTCATTAAAGACTGATAGAACTAAATGAAATATATGGTTCAGGTACAAAACCCTTAGTTATATACCAATTGACATCTTTCAAATCAAACACATCGTGTTTAAATTTTCAAACGAACTTGCTGAGCATTTGTAGCTCATTCTTGCGCATATCTTCTTTGCAGCTTTAAATGATAATCCCAGCACTTCTGGGACAGACAAAGGAAAAGGACATGTTTACTAGTTTTATTTACTGTTTTTGAATAATTCAAGTCTTTGATAAGGCTTTGTTGTAATAGCTTAATACTAAGAACGATGTAACCGAACTTAATGATATGTAATATATTATCGAATGCATTATACTCTGATCTTTACTTTCTTTGGCATAGTTGTACTAAGTAAATACAATATCTATACGAACTATACATCTGAATGAGGGCATTTGAATGATATTGAGAGTTTTATAAGCTCTAGGGTTACACTTAATGAGCACCGGTAAGGTGTCATCTTTACCAAAATGCGCCCCTCAGTTCTAGGGACAATCTTATCATTGATACTGTGAATGTCAGATAGATAGGGAATATCGATATGAAAGAGATATCCACAAGATATGAATCTATACATCCAAGTAAGGGTATCCAAACACAGATAACGTTCTGACGAGAACTATTATTTGTTATGGGATACTATGAACCTTGGATAAATAGAAGTTATATATTATGGAATATTTATAGTTAGATAGTATCACGTGAGCACCAAATCTACTACAGGAGGTGTAGAGAATTTGGGGGCGTCACAACAAATGAGTAAAGAACGCTTGAAGACCCGTTTGTAATGGAGCCCGGGATTTAAATGTAATAATTATATTTAAATTTAGTTCTTGCACCCTAGGTTTGACCTTTTGCTTCACTTGGTGGCTCGAGTGAACCAAACTAGAATAAAAGTCCATAATCAATCCGGGTAGAATATAGTATTCTATAGGTGCATGTTTACTATATATATATATATATATATATTATATTATACAACATGCTCCGCATATTAAATAATATGACGCGTATTATATATATATATATATATATATATGTGTGTGTGTGTGTGTGTGTGTGTCTGTGTGTGTGTGCGTGTGTGTGTGTGCATGCACGCTAAACAAGATGAGACAAATAATAACAAACCCCTCAAAGAAATCATATTAACTCTTAAACGTTCAAAGATATTTGGAATATCGAACGCCGTCTTCTAGCATGGCAAAGCAATAGAGTATTAAATATTTAATATGAGTTTGTTGTGTCACCACAAGGGAAGTATTAAATATTTAAGATGTTGTTTTATCACATTTGATGCTTATTAAGGAATTGAACATTACTGTTTTGTTGTGTCACCACAAGAACAGTATTTTTCTCTTCAAATATATGGAAGTGCTAGGTTGGACTTAACTTGGATAATTTTGATTCGGATGTGTCACCACTTGATCAAAATAATCTAAGAGGCAAAATACAAGGAGTTACATAGTGATGTAATTGATAATAGTTGTCTACCTATTTATCTATATATCGTTTGTTGTGTCACCACAAGGCTATATACATTTGAAATTGGATCGTTATTCTCACTAACAAATCTTTAATTAGATTTATCTAACTATATATTGAGTGTAATATAGTTTGATGAAAAAAATAGTGGGAGATACCAATTTAAATAATGACCTAATTTATTTTGGTAATTAATAAAATGAATGTATGCTAAAATGTTGTCGATTTCACATGCAGAATTTAAAAATGTCAAACTCACTATCACTGTATAACATACTTGATGCTAACAAACTGACCGGACCGAATTACATGGACTGGTTAAGGTATCTAAGAATTGTTCTCACTGCTGAAAGGATTTCTTATGTCCTAAATTCGTCTGTCCCTGCAAATGTTGCAGAAACAACCTCTGAGGAAGAGATTGCTACTTTCAGAAAGTGGCAAGATGATGCAATCTTGGCTCAATGCATCATGCTCACATCCATGAGTAACGAGCTTCAGCGTCAGCATGAAACTATGGATGCTCCTACTATATTGCTGCACCTCAAGGAGTTGTATGGTGACCAAAGTAGGACTGCTAGATATCAGATATCTAAGGAGCTCTTTCGATCTCGGATGACCGAGGAAACTACCGTTGAAACTCATGTCCTAAAGATGATCAATCTGATTGAACAACTTGGACAGCTAGGGTTCATAATGGATGGGGAATTAAGTCAAGATTTGATCTTGTAGTCACTCCTAGACACCTTCTCGCAATTTGTTGTGAATTTTCACATGAATAAGTTAGACGTCAGCTTGCCTGAGTTACTTAACATGCTGAAAACTGCTGAAGGTCACTTCTCATCCAACAAGAACCAAGTCTTACTAGTGGATGATTCTTCCAAGAAAAGGAAGAGGCCCAAGGTATCTTCTGAAAAGAAGAAAAAGAAGAAGGCTAAGGGCAAGGGCAAGACAAAAGGAAATGATAAAAAGAAAGCTGATCTTGATAGCAAAGGAATATGCTACCATTGCAATAAGCTGGGACACTGGAAGATGAACTGGAAGGAGTATCTTGCGGACCAAAAGAAGCTTGGAGAAGCTTCGACTTCCGATCTAGGTTTGTTCATGATTAAAATTAATTTTTCTGAAAGTCAAAATTCTACTTGGATATTGGATACCGGCTGTGGTTCTCACAAATGTAATAATATGCAGGGACTAAGTAGAAGTAGAAAGCTGAACAATGATGAAGTCGTCCTACGAGTGGAAAATGGAGCAAGTGTTGTTGTATTAGCTGTAGGAACTTATTGTTTAGCACTGCCTACGGGCAAGTCCATTAGTTTAAATAATTTGTATTATATTCCAACACTTATAAGAAATATTATTTCAATTTTTATATTGGATATGGATGGTTTTAATATTATAATAAAGAACAACAGTTTTATATGGTGTTGGCAATTTACTAAATGGACTTTACATACTTGACTTGCATGAAAATATATTTCAAATTGAACAAACTAAGAAAAGAAAAAGAGATGATGTTAATTATAACCTTATGTGGCACTGTAGACTCGGTCATATCAATGAAACAAGATTAACCAAGTTGCATAAAGATGGGCTTTTAGATCTATCTGATTAAGAATTATATCCAACTTTTGAATTTTGTCTCATGGGTAAGATGACTAAATCTCCTTTTAGTGGAAAAGGAGAAAGAGTTACAGAGTTGTTAGCGTTGGTACACACAGACGTATTCTGGGGTTATGCCCTAGAATCGGTTGCATATCTACTTAACAAGGTACCTACCAAATCCGTCCCAAAGACTCCATATGAGTTATGAACAGGGAGGAAACCAAATCTTAAGCATGTTAAGACTTGGGGTTGTCCAGCTTATGTCAAAAGGTTTGAGCATGATAAGCTGAAGACTAGATTTGACAAGTGTAGATTC
Source organism: Aralia elata (assembly GCA_034770075.1). Taxonomy (NCBI): domain Eukaryota; kingdom Viridiplantae; phylum Streptophyta; class Magnoliopsida; order Apiales; family Araliaceae; genus Aralia; species Aralia elata. The sequence continues at coordinate 277,774 of JAVJAP010000356.1, read as the reverse complement.
GTGGGATACCCTAAAGAAACATCAGGGTATTATTTCTATCATCCTACTGATCAAAAGGTGTTTGTTACAAAACACGCTGCCTTCTTGGAAAATGAGTTTATCCTTGGAGGGGTCAATGGGAGTAAGATATATCTTGAAGACGTTCAAGAACCACAAAGTACTATGGATCAAAGTCAGGTACCTGACCAAGTGGAAGAACCTACTGTACCACCACCTATTCGTAAATCTGGAAAAATACCAAAGATACCTGATAGGTATGGATTCATCATAGAGAATGATGATGAGGTACGCATCATAGATGATGATGATCCATTGACTTAAAAAGAGGCTATAAGTAGTAAAGACTCAGAAAAATGGCTAGAAGCTATGAAATTAGAGATGAACTCTGTAGACACCCAAATTTTGCGTTTCCTGTACTAACCATGACAGGAGGGAAAAATCGCCAATTGAACCGGCTTGCGGGAGCGAAGGAATGGGCACAAGTGCGAACGCCCAACACCACCGCCATGTTTGGCGACCAAAGCTGACGTGACAATAAGGCCATCCAAAACGGGCATCCCCGAATGAGGTGGCACGTCTCCCGGAAATTCCTGGACTGCAGAATACGAGCCTGTCAGCGAAAACCGATGCTACGGCACGAAAATCGAGGCGTGGCATGAAAATCGAGAAAGTCAAACCGTCGAGCCGCGGATTGATCTGCGGCCAAATAGTGCGCATTTTGAAAACACGGAACTCAAAACACGGAACTCGAAATCGGGGTGAGTGGAGGGCAGGCGGCCAGCCAGCCTATTTCAGCTCATTTTCGCTCAGCATACAGGGAGTTAAAGGTTGAGAGTTGAGAAATTGAAAGAGGAAGAAGAATTCAGCACAACAGCAGCACGGAAATAGAGAGAGAAATAGCAAATTTTGCAACCAAATAGGAAGAAAAGAGAGAAAAAAAGAGAGAATTTATACTCTTTTGATTTTGATTGTACCAAATATACTTTTTTATCCTATTCGAATACACAAGTTTGCATCCATTTGAGACCATTTGCAAGGTGAAATTTCCCTTCGTTATAGCAATTTATATCATATTATTTGGTTAAATTAAATGTAGTTTTTCTTGTATATTGTTGTGGATCTATGGATTGAGGACTATTAGTGAGGGTTCCAAATGGAACGAAATTCTTCCTAATGGCCCGATGATATCCATTTGGTGAGTTTTAGCTCGTTGTAATGATGTATTATACATAGTTTATTTAGATTGTTATTTTTAGGATCTTGTGGGTGTGTAGCGATTTTGGATGTGAGCCTAGGAGCGCGACCCCGTGGTCCAAATCCGATGATGGACATCTTTTGATATATGTAATAAATTTGATGTACCTTTTATTGTAAATATGTAATCGTCGGGCCTTAAAACGACGCCAAGGCGAGAATCGTGTTTAAGGCCCCGAAATAGTGAAACTTGTGGTTGTAGGCGTTTGGGGTTATTTTGATGGCTTACATGCCCATGAATAGCCCCGACGCGTGTTTATGCTTGATTTGATTTATGACACGAAATTGATTTCAAAGCTAAAAGATTAAGATTTTCGTAAAATCAATCAAATTAGGTTGTTAGCATCACGAGGCTTAAAATGAGAAGTGCTAACGAATGTCGATTCCTATTTAACGAGAAAGCTAAAGAAAATCGTTTTCAAACATCACAAAATGATTTTATAAATAAATGACGTTTTATTAAACCGTTGTGCATAGGGTTAAAGAGATCCTAGAAATTGCCCATCATTTTATAAAAGCAACGTATAGATCTCGATTCCTATTTTGACAAAGGTTTAGAACTATTGTTTTTGCCAAAACGACACCTAAAGAAAACCTTGCAGTTTTGACAGATAAAATCAAACCTTTCTCATAAGGCTTTCTCGTATAAATCGAAAGACATTCCGAAGCATTCTCAAATCAAAGCACGATTTTCCCTAAAAAATCCAAATGATTCTTTCATACAAACTCACCACAACATTCACATAAGCACACACACACACATATGCGCGCATACACACACATTTCATGAATTAAAGGATAGGAAAGCATCAAGATTGCGGTAACCGTGTTTCACGGAAGTCGGGGGGTGCCTAACACCTTCCCCTCGCTTAAGCAAGCCCCCGAACTCTATGAATCTCGATTCGCAGACCAATTAATTCGGAGTCACATATGAGCCAGCGATTTATAAAAAAACGAAAATTCGGATGAGTTGGTACATCCATTTCAAATATACCAACTGGCGACTCTGGTTAATCGGCTCATCATAAAAAAACGATCTTTCAAAACCCCGTCGACATCAATGCCGACCCTTTTCCCCAAAATCACCTAACCAAAAGGCCAAAATCGGAAAAGGACAACAATCGCATTAAAGACGAGAAAACCCGGTGTCGACAAACTCCATGTATGAAAACCAAGTATGGACTTTGGTTTCACCACCTGAGGGCAAATGGGTCTTTAAGAGAAAGACTGGAGCGGATGGCAAGGTAGAGACCTATAAGGCCCGACTGATTGTAAAAGATTTCAAACAAAGACGAGGAGTTGACTATGATGAAACCTTCTCACCAATAGCTATGCTCAAGTCCATTCAGATTTTTCTTGCAGATGCAGCTTATTATGACTACGAAATCTGGCAAATGGACATGAAAACGGCATTCCCCAATGGGAAACTTGAGGAGAATGTATATATGTTACATCCAAAGGGTTTTGTTTCAATGGTTGGAACAAATCAAGTCTGTAAGCTACAACGATCCATCTATAGATTAAAGCAAGCTTCTCGAAGATGGAACATCCGTTTTGATGAGATAATCAAAGGGTTTGATTTTACCAAAAATGAGGATGAACCTTGTGTAAGGTTAGCGGTAGCGCTGTTTCATTCCTAGTATTATATGTAGACGATATATTACTGATAGGGAATGATGTTCCTATGTTACAGTCGATCAAAATTTGGTTATATAAACACTTCTCTATGAAGGACTTGGGTGAAGAATCCTATATTTTGGGGGTAAAGATCTATACAGATAGATCTAAAAGGATGTTTGGCCCAAGGAAAATATATTGACTCGACGCTAAAGAAGTTTAGCATGGAAGATTCCAAGAGAGGTCTCATGCCAATGAGCCATGGAATACATCTCTCCAAGAAACAGGCCCCAAAGACACCTGAGGAGAGAGACCGTATAAGTAAGATTACTTATGCTTTAGAAATAGGAACTATCATGTACTGTATGATATGTACTAGACCGGATGTCACTCATGCACTTAGTGTAACAATCAGTTATCAGTCCAACCCAGGAGAAGAGCAGTGGAAGGCAGTGAAAAATATCCTAAAGTACTTAAGAAGAACTAAGGATGTATTTCTTGTATACGGTGGGTCTTAATTGAAAATAGAGTGCTATACAGACTCAATTTTTCAGACGGACCAAGATTATAGTAAATCCGTTTCAGGGTATGTATTTACCTTAAACGTGAAAGTAGTATGCACAGAAGCTAATCATATTTGATATGATGTAGCATATACTTTGTAATCTTATTCATTTATTAATAAAGGAATTGATTTTCTTAAAAGGCATTTTATATTATCTACATAGTGTTGTTATATTAAATGTGATAAACTCGTAGTTTTGAGCAATGCTTTTAGAATCATGATGGTGATCATGCTAATGAGATCTAAATTCAAGATAGCTCACAAACTAAAATCGTTCCTAATCATTGGATTACTAAAAAGGGGATTAGTGAATCCGGATAGATTAGTACATACGTTGCTTGCTCTTAGGAAGAGGATGATTGATCTCATAATCATTTGTGTGGAGACACTAAAGCAAGTATGTAGGTACTTATTGGAGAATAAGTTCACTGAACGTGGCTCGCTCAAGAATACCTAATGGAGTTTTACTCGCTTGTCAATAGGAATTCTTCTAGTGATAGTAGTACAAGTGATCCTTGGACTTGAGATCATCATAGTATCTTGTGTGTGATGAGTTATACTTTGACATGTCCCTTAAGACCTTCTGGGTATATCAAAGGGTATAATTGGGTATAATAAATTATACATGGAGATAAGTGAATGATCAACAAAGAATCTACCACTTCTAGTAAAAAGAGAGAATGTCCTATGTGATTCGATAAATGACGACTCAGAAGTCTTTGGCCAAAGCAGAATGAAATTAGAAAGGAGTTTCTAATTTGCATTATTAGAGTTGTGCATTTGAGAATCGAAATACATATAATTAAATAAAATAAGATTTGACAGTAATTCCATGTCTTATATTTAATTGGGACATTGTATGGTAGAAGGATTGAATTGTACGATAACTATTCACTGAAAGGTTCTCTTTTATGATTAATGTTGAAATCTATATTATCTGGAAAGTCGTTGATCGTTAAGGGGCTTACCCTTAATTGTAGAATAAATATTATTTACTTAAATAAATTAAATAGTTTAATTTATTTATTTAAATAAGATTAGAATTGTTCTAATTGATTTATTCACAACCAGTTTAATATGGAGAACCTAAAGGGTCACACCGCAAAAGAAAAATATTTGTTTAAGAAGTAAATGACATAATTGTAATAATAAGTTAAGTGTATTTAATTTAATCTATGGAGATAGAATAAATTAAATAGCTTAATATTTATTATTTAATATTTTGGAAATATTAAATATAAATTAATAAGAGGAGTCTTATTATTATTATTACTATTACTATTATTTAATTCCTAATAGGGACTGAGAATTAATTAATAAAAGTACTCTCCCATGAATTCCTAATTGGATTAAGAGCATAATTAATTAAAGGAGTTTAATTATAATAGAAACCCTAATCCTAAATAGTTTAGGGAAGGGTTATACCTACATCTATAAATAAGAGGAGTCTTATCATAGATTAGTGTTACATACTCTTGCATAAGAATTGTGGAGAGTACTTTCAATTTATATAGAGACGGAAACTAGGGTTTTGCTAATACCCAACTTCTTGAATACATATTCTTCCTTGGTGGATCACCTCTAGAGGCAAAACACTTGGGTGGCTAACGTTGATCAAGCAAAGGAATTTAATCGATAGAATTCAAGAACAACACGAAGGACTAGGAGTTGAACTTATACCCGAGGAAGCTTTGTTCTACGAGGGTATAATTCTTATTCTCTTTCTCTTTCGCTTATATCGTTAATTGAGCACATAGATTGATCATGGTGATGGTTTGTATAAAATTTTAAAATCCGTTTTATCGCGCTTCCGCTCTATTTATGTAATTTGATTGTATGCTTGCGTTATATATAAACCTAACAGTGGTATCAAAGCCTAATCTTGTGCTAATTATCGATTTTGATAATTCCATGTATGTGTGGTATGCGATTAGATCGAAATTTTTGGGTAGAATCCGTTTTTTTCTGAAACTGCAACGCGGCGCAGCTGCGCCGGCTCCAGTTCATTCTGGAGCGCAGCTGCGCCCAAACCCAGAAAATCGTTTATGGGGTTCAGCGCAGCTGCGCCGTTTCCCAGTTCATTCTGGGCACAACTGCGCCGGACAGCAGAATCCGAAAAAATATTTTTTCCTTCAATTAAAATAAATGGTTTATTTAATTGATATAAGTTTAAAATAAAGATGTTTATTTTATCTGGAATAGGATTTCAGATTGCTAAAATTAAAGGAGTTTAATTTGGATTTGGTTTTTGATTAAAATAAAAGAGTTTATTTTGTTTCAAAACTAAATATTTGCAAAATTTTTGCCCATTAATTGATATCAATGCATATATGAAATGATTTTATTATTCATATGATGAATGTTATTTATTGATACATATAGAGATATGTATGATAATAAATAGGGATTGATTATGGACTATTGACCAATGTGTGATTGGAATTATTTTAGTGGATGCTTGAATGTATGGGTTTTTACAAATGGGGTCTGCGTACCTCGTCTTCTCTAATTTTTTTCTTAATGTAAATTCTATCTTCCTCCTATGTACTTCCCCTTGACTGCTGATCAAGGTTTCTATTTATTGTAAATAGTTTTTGTAATAGGACTAGTTAGAATTAATTTTGAAGAATTGGAGACAAAGGAGCAAAGAGCGCTTGAAGACCCATTTGTATTGGAGCCCGGGTTTAAATGTAATAGTTATATTTAAATTTATTCTTGCACCCTAGGTTTGACCTTTTGGTTCACTTGGTGGCTCTAGTGAATCAAACTAGAATAAAAATTCATAATCAATCCGGGTAGAATATAGTATTCTATATGTGCATGATTACTATATATATATATATATTATATATAATCCAACATGCTTCGCATGTTAAATAATATGACGCGTATTTTATATATATATATGTGCATGCACGCTAAACAAGATGAGACAAATAATAATGACAAACCCCTCAAAGAAATTATATTAAGTCCTAAGCAATCAAAGATATTTGGAATATCGAACGTCGCCCTTTAGCATGGTAAAGCGATAGAGTATTAAATATTTAATATGAGTTTGTTGTGTCACACAAGGCAAGTATTAAATATTTAAGATGTTGCTTTATCACATTTGATGCTTATACATACACTGAACGATGTTGTTTTGTTGTGTCACACAAGGACAATGTTTTTCTTTCGAATATATGAAAGTGCTAGGTTGGACTTAACTTGGATAATTTTGATTCGGATGTGTCACATTTGATCAAAATAATCTAAGAGGCAAAATACAAGGAGTTACATAGTGATGTAATTGACAATAGTTGTCTACCTATTTATTTATATATCGTTTGTTGTGTCACACAAGGCTATATACATTTGAAGTGGGATCCTTATTCTCACTAGCAAACCTTTAATTAGATTTGCCGAACTATATATATTGAGGGTAATATAGTTTGATGAAAATAGTGGGAGATACCAATTTTAATAAAGACCTAATTTATTTTGGTAATTAATTAAATGAATGTATGCTAAAATGTTGTCTATTTCACATGCAGAATTTACAAATGTCAAACTCACTATCACTGCGTAGCATAGTTGATGCTAACAAACTGACCGGACCGAATTACACGGACTGGTTAAGGAATCTGAGAATTGTTCTCACTGCTGAAAAGATTTCTTATGTCCTAAATTTACCAGTCCCTGCAAGTGTTGCAGAAACAGCCTCTAAGGAAGAGATTGCTACTTTCAGAAAGTGGCAAGATGATGCAATCATGGCTCAATGCATCATGCTCGCATCCATGAGTAACGAGCTTCAACGTCAGCATGAAACTATGGATGCTCCTACTATATTGCTGCAGCTCAAAGAGTTGTATGGTGAGCAAAGTAGGACTGCTAGATATCAGATATCTAAAGAGCTCTTCCGATCTCATATGACCGAGGGCACTGCTGTTGAGACTCATATCCTTAAGATGATCAATTTGATTGAACAACTTGGACAGCTTGGGTTCGTGATGGATGGGGAGTTAAGTCAAGATTTGATCTTGCAGTCATTCCCGGACACCTTCTCATAATTTATTGTGAATTTTCACATGAATAAGTTGGACGTCAGCTTGCCTGAGTTACTTAACATGTTGAAAACTACTGAAGGTCACTTCTCATCTAACAAAAACCAAGTCTTACTAATGGATGATTCTTCCAAGAAAAGGAAGAGGCCCAAGGTGTCTTCTGAAAAGAAGAAAAACAAGAAGGCTAAGGGCAAGGCGAAGAGAAAGGATAAAAAGAAACCTGATCCAGATAGCAAAGGAATTTGCTACCATTGCAATAAGCCGGGACACTAGAAGAGGAACTGCAAGCAGTATCTTGCGGACCAAAAGAAGCTTGGGGAAGCTTCAACTTCCGATCTAGGTTTGTTCATGATTGAGATTAATTTTTCTGAAAGTCAAAATTCTACTTGGGTATTGGATACCGGCTATAGTTCTCACATATGTAATAATATGCAGGGACTAAGTAGAAGTAGAAAGCTGAACAAGGATGAAGTCGTCCTACGAGTGGGAAATGGAGCAAAGGTTGCTGTATTAGCTGTAGGGACTTATTGTTTAGCACTGCCTTCGGGCAAGTTCATTAGTTTAAATAATTGTTATTATGTTCCGACACTCATTAGAAACATTATTTCAATTTCTGTATTAGATATGGATGGTTTTGATATTATAATAAAGAACAATAGTTGTTCTATTTATAATAAAAATGTTTTATATGGTGTTGGCAATCTACTAAATGGACTTTACATACTTGACTTGCATGAAAATATACTTCAAATTGAACAAACTAAGAAAAGGAAAAGTGATGATGTTAATTATACCTTTATGTGGCACTGTAGACTCGGTCATATCAATGAAACAAGATTATCCAAGTTGCATAAAGATGGGCTTTTAGAGCTATCTGATTACGAATCATATCCAACTTGTGAATCTTGTCTCATGGGTAAGATGACTAAATCTCCTTTTAGTGGAAAAGGAGAAAGAGTTACAGAGTTGTTAGCGTTAGTACACACAGACGTATGTGGACCTATGACAACGAATGCACGAGGAGGGTATTCTTATTTTATTACTTTCACTGATGATCATTCTAGATTTGGATATGTGTATTTAATGAAATACAAATCTGAATCGTTTGAAAAGTTCATAGAATTCAGAAGTGAAGTAGAGAAGTAAACTGGAAAGAGTATTAAGATTCTTCGATTGGATCGAGGAGGGGAATACTTGACCAATGAGTTTCTCAATTATCTCAAAGAAATTGGTATAATCTCACAATGGACTCCACCAGGGACGCCACAGTTGAATGGTGTATCTGAAAGGAGAATCGAACATTATTGGACATGGTTCATTCCATGATGAGTTTTACCGACCTTCCAATATCCTTCTGGGGTTATGCCCTAGAAACGGCTGCATACCTACTTAATAAGGTACCTACCAAATCCGTCCCAAAGACCCCATATGAGATATGGACAGGGAGGAAACCAAATCTTAAGTATGTTAAGACTTGGGGTTGTCCAGCTTATGTCAAAAGGTTTGAGCATGATAAGCTAAAGACTAGATCCGACAAGTGTAAATTTGTGGGATAACCTAAAGAAACTGTAGGGTATTATTTCTATCATCCCAATAATCAAAAGGTGTTTGTAGCGAAACACACTGCCTTCTTGGAAAAGGAGTTTATCCTCGAAGGGGTCAGTGGGAGTAAGATATATCTTGAAGAAGTTCAAGAACCACAAAATACTCTGAATCAAAGTCAGGTACCTGACCAAGTAGAAGAACCTACTGTACCACAACCTATTCGTAAATCTGGAAGAGTACCGAAGATACCTAAGAGGTATGAATTCATCATAGAGGATGATGATGAGGTACGCATCATAGATGATGATGATCCATTGACTTACGAAAAGGCTATGAGTAGTGAAGACTCAGAGAAATGGCTAGAAGCCATGAAATCCGAGATGAACTCCATGCATGAAAACCAAGTATGGACTTTGGTTTCACCACCTGAGGGCATTAAGCCTATTGGGTGTAAATGGGTCTTTAAGAGAAAGACTGGAGCAGATGGCAAGGTAGAGACCTATAAGGCCCGACTGGTTGCAAAAGGTTTCAAACAAAGACAAGGAGTTGACTATGATGAAACCTTCTCACCAGTAGCTATGCTCAAGTCCATTCGGATTTTGCTTGCAATTGCAGCTTATTATGACTACGAAATCTGGCAAATGGACGTGAAAATGGCCTTCCTCAATGAAGAGCTTGAGGAAAATGTATATATAATACAGCCAGAGGGTTTTGTTTTAACAGTTGGAACAAACCAAGTTTGTAAGCTAGAACGATCCATTTATGGGTTGAAGCAAGCTTCTCGAAGGTGGATGAGATAATCAAAAGGTTTGATTTTATCAAAAATGAGGATGAACCATGTGTGTACAAGAAGGTTAGTGGGAGTGTTGTTTCATTCCTTGTATTATATGTTGATGACATATTACTGATAGAGAATGATGTTCCTATGCTACAGTCGATCAAAATTTGGTTATCTAAACATTTCTCCTTGAAGGACTTAGGTGAGACATCCTATATTTTGGGGATAAAGATCTATAGAGATAGATCTAAAAGGATGCTTGGCTTGACCCAAGGAAAGTACATTGACTCGATGCTAAAGAAGTTTAGCATGGAAGATTCCAAGAGAGGTCACATGCCGATGAGCCATGGAATACATCTCTCCAAGAAACAGGCCCCAAAGACACCTGAGGAGAGAGACCGTATGAGTAAGATTCCTTATGCTTCCGCAATAGGATCTATCATGTACGGTATGATATGTACTAGACCAGATGTCACTCATGCACTTAGTGTAACAAGCAGATATCAGTCGAATCCCGAAGAAGAGCACTGGAAGACAATGAAAAACATCCTAAAGTACTTGAGAAGAACTAAGGATGTATTTCTAGTCTACGGTGGGTCTGAATTGAAACTAGAGGGCTATACGGACTCAAGTTTTCAAATGGACCAAGATGACAGTAAATCCGTTTCAGGGTATGTATTTACCTTAAACGGTGGCGCAGTGAGTTGGAAAAGTTCCAAGAAGCAAACAGTTGCTGATTCAGTGACAGAGGTAGAGTACATAGCTGCAAGTGAAGCTGCAAAAGAAGCTGTTTGGATGAAGAAGTTCATAACTGAACTTAGAGTGGTTCCTAGCATTAGAGGAGTCGTACCTTTATTCTGTGACAACAATGGAGCTGTTGCGCAGGCTAAGGAACCCAAGTCTTATCAGAAATCCAAACACGTGTTGCAGCGGTTTCATTTGATTAGAGAGATCATTGAAAGAGGAGATGTCACCCTGGAGCGTGTGGACTCTCAAGACAACATTGCAGATCCATTTACTAAATCTTTAACACAACAGCAGTTTGATCGTCACTTAGAGAAGATGGGTATTAGATACCATGACGATTGGCTTTAGTGCAAGTGGGAGATTGAAAGTAGTATGCACATAAGCCAATCATATTTAATATGATGTAGCATATACTTTATAATCTTATTCATTTATTAATAAAGGAATTGATTTTCTTAAAAGGCATTTTATATTATCTACATAGTGTTGTTATATTAAATGTGATAAACCCGTAGTTTTGAGCAATGCTTTTAGAATCATGATGGTGATCATGCTAATGAGATCTAAATTCAAGATAGCTCACAAACTAAAATCGTTCCTGATCATTGGATTACTAAAAAGGGGATTAGTGAATCCGGATAGATTAGTACATACGTTGCTTACTCTTAGGAAGAGAATGATTGATCTCATAATCATTTGTGTGGAGACACTAAAGCAAGTATGTAGGTGCTTATTGGAGAATAAGTTCACTGAACGTGGCTCGCTAAGGAATACCTAATGGAGTTTTACTCGCCTGGCAATAAGAATTCCTCAAGTGATAGTAGTACAAGTGATCCTTGGACTTGAGATTATCATAGTATCTTGTGTGTGAGGAGTTATACTTTGACATATCCCTTAAGACCTTCTGGGTATATCAAAGGGTATGGTTGGGTATAATTAGTTGTACATGGAGATAGGTGAATGATCAACAAAGAATCTACCTCGTCTAGTAAAAGATAAAATGTCCTATGTGATTTGATAAATGACAACTCAGTAGTCCTTGGCCAAGGCAGAATGAAATTAGAAAGGAGTTTCTAATTTGCATTATTTAGAGTTGTGCATTTGGGAATCGAAATGCATATAATTAAATAAAATAAGACTTGACAGTAAATCCATATCTTATATTTAATTGGGATGTTGTATGGTAGAAGGATTGAATTGTACGGTAACTATGCACTGAAAGGTTCTTTTGTGATTAATGTTGAAATCTATATTATTTGAAAAGTCGTTGATCGCTAAGGGGGGTTACCCGTATTGTAGAATAAATATTATTTATTTAAATGAATTAAATAGTTTAATTTATTTATTTAAATAAGATTAGGATTGTTCTAATTGATTTAATCACAGCCGGTTTAAAATGGAGAACCTAAAGGGTCACACCATAAAAAGAAAATATTTATTTAAGAAGTAAATGTATAATTGTAATAATAAGTTAAGTGTATTTAATTTAATCTATGGAGATAGAATAAATTAAATAGCTTAATATTTATTATTTAATATTTTGAAAATATTAAATATAAATTAATAAGAGGAGTCTTATTATTATTATTACTATTACTATTATTTAATTCCTAATAGGGATTGGGAATTAATTAATAGAAGTACTCTCTCATAAATTCCTAATTGGATTAGGAGCATAATTAATTAAAGGAGTTTAATTATAATAGAAATCCTAATCCTAAATAGTTTAGGGAAGGGTTATTCCTACATTTATAAATAAGAGGTGTCGTATCATAGATTAGTGTTACACACTCTTGCATAAGAATTGTGGAGAGTACTTACAATTTCTATAGAGATAGAAACTAGGGTTTTGCCAATACCCAACTTCTTGAATACCTATTCTTCCTTGGTGGATCACCTCTAGAGGCCAAACATTTGGGTGGCTAACGTTGATCAAGCAAAGGAATTTAATCGGTGGAATTCGAGGAGAACACGAAGGACTAGGAGTTGAACTTGTATCCGAGGAAGCTTTGTTCAACGAGGGTATATTTCTTATTCTCTTTCTCTTTCATTTATATCGTTAATTGAGCACATAGATTGATAATGGTGATGGTTTGTATTAAAATTTTAAAAACCGTTTTTATCACGCTTCCGCCCTATTTATGTAATTTGATTGCATGCTTGCGTTATATACAAACTTAACAAAACGGTGGTGCAGTGAGTTGAAAAAGTTCCAAGCAGCAAACAATTGTTGATTCAGTGACAGAGGCAGAGTACATAGCTACAAGTAAAGCTGCAAAGGAAGTTATTTAGATGAAGAAGTCCATAACTGAACTTGGAGTGGTTCCTAGCATTAGAGGAGACGTACCTTTATTCTGTGAAAACACTGGAGTTATTGCGCAGGCTAGGGAAACCAGGTCTCATCAGAAATCCAAACACGTGTTGCGGCAGTTTCATTTGATTAGAGAGATCATTGAAAGAGGAGGCGTCACCCTAAAGCGTGTGGACTCTCAAGACAACATTAAAGATCCATTTACTAAAGCTTTAACCCAACAGCAGTTTGATCGTCACTTAGAGAAGACGGGTATTAGATACCATGACGATTGTCTTTAGTGCAAGTAGGAGATTGAAAGTAGTATGCACACAAGTCAATCATATTTGATATGATATAGTATATATACTTTGTAATTTTATTCATTTATTAATAAAAGTATTAAAGGCATTTTACTTTATCTACATGGTGCTATTATTTAATATGTGATAAACTCATAGTTTTAAGCAATTCTTTTAGAATCATGATGATGATCATGCTAATGATATCTAAATTCTAGATAGCTTAAAACTAAAATCGTTCCTAATCATTGGATTACTAAAAAGGGGATTAGTGAATCCAGATAGATTAGTACATACGTTGCTTGCTCTTAGGAAGAGGATAATTGATCTCATAATCATTTGTACGGAGACATTAAAGTAAGTATATAAGTGCTTATAGGAGAATAAGTTCACCGATCGTGGCTCGCTAAGGAATACCTAATGGAGTTTTACTCGCCTGTCAATAAGAATTCCTCTAGTGATAGTAGTACAAGTGATCCTGGGGCTCGAGATCATCATAGTATCTTGTGTATGATGAGTTATACTTTGACATGTCCCTTAAGACCTTTAGGGTATATCAAAGGGTGTGATTGCGTATAATAAGTTGTGCATGGAGATAGGTGAATTATCAACAAAGAATCTACCACATCTTGTAAAATATGTGAATGTCCTATATGATTCGATAAATGACAACTCAGTAGTCCTTGGCCAAGTTAGAATGAAATTAGAAAGAAGTGTCTAATTTGCATTATTTAGAGTTGTGCATTTGAGAATCGAAATACATATAATTAAATAAAATAAGACTTGACAGTAATTTTAATTGGGACATTGTATGGTAGAAGGATTGAATTGTACGGTAACTATTCACTGAAAGGTTCTTTTATGATTAATGTTGAAATCTATATTATTTGAAAAGTCGTTGATCGCTAAGGGGGCTTACCCTTATTGTAGAATAAATGTTATTTATTTAAATAAATTAAATAGTTTAATTTATTTATTTAAATAAGATTAGAATTGTTCTAATTGATTTATTCACAACCGGTTTAATATGGATAACTTAACGGGTCACACCGCAAAAGAAAAATATTTATTTAAAAAGTAAATGGCATAATTATAATAATAAGTTAAGTGTATTTAATTTAGTCTATGGAGATAAAATAAATTGAATAGCTTAATATTTATTATTTAATATTTTAGAAATATTAAATATAAATTAATAAGAGAAGTCTTATTATTATTGTTACTATTATTATTATTTAATTCCTAAAAGGGTTTGAGAATTAATTAATAAAAGTACTCTCATAAATTCCTAATTAGATTAGGAGTTTATTTAATTAAAAGAGTTTAATTAAAACAAATAACCTAATCCTAAATAGTTTAGGAGGGTTTCCTATATCTATAAACAAGAGGAGTTTTATCATAGATTAGGGTTACACACTCTTGCATTAGAATTGTGGAGAGTACTTGCAATTTCTATAGAGATAGAAACTAGGGTTTTGCCAACACCCATCTTCTTGAACAAGTATTATTCTTTGGTGGATCACCTCTAGAGGCCAAACACTTGGGTGGCTAACGTTAATCAAAGGAAGGAATTTAATCAGTAGATTTCAAGGAGAACGCGAAGGAATTTAAGGTAAACTTGTACCCGAGGAAGCTTTGATTCACAAGGGTATAATTCTCTATCTCTATCTCTTTCGTATAATTGATAATTGAACACAAGGAAAGATTATGGTGATGGTTTGTATGCAAATTTTTAAAATCCGTTTTATTGCGCTTCCGCTCTATCTATGTAATTTGATTGCATGCTTGCGTTATATACAAACCTAGCAAATCTGCCTCGGAAGATTCACTGAAAGACTTGGCTGGGGCGAGTTCATTGTGCTTGGCGAATTGGCCCCGGCGAATTCACTAATCCAGAATTTACAGAAATGCCATTAAACTCCAAGTTTCCTATTTTAACCCTCCGAAGTCATTTTCTACAAAACCAATGCATAAATAAGTAAAATAACACTAAAGATACTTAAAGATAGTAAAGAATTGAGCCTAAGAAATACTCAATTTATAGGTATAAAACCCACTCATCACGCTGCAGCATTACTTGCTAGGCAAATATGGGCACCGCAGCGCCTAAGGGTCAGGGTGCCCAGTGTTGAGCAACTATGCGTACGTTTGTTGAAGCGTTCACGTAGGCTAGTCAGGCGTATAAACGTGCAAGCGTTGTAATGCCATAACAAGAGTTTGTAACCTTGTTTAATGTTTAAATTCTAAATAAAAAGGAAATAGTTTTAAGAAATGAATGAAGGTAACGTAAACTAATGTTTGGCGTCAATTATAAATTGGTATGTGTATATGAACTTAAATGTGTAGGACATAGGAGGGGTAATTTAGCGTAAAGTTTAAAGAACGCTTAAGGCAAGTACCCTAATTTCATTTGATTTTCATATTGAATGCAAGTATTCCTAAACTTTTCACAAGTGTTCAAGTTATGCTATGCATAAACTGTTAAAGCTTTTAAGTTCTATTATTCATGAACTGCTTATGATGATTGTCGATGCCATTTGACTCGGCTAGATAAATGTTGAATATTTTATCGATTGAATTATAAATCTTTGAAGTATTATTGAAGTTAAGTAAAGCTATCCAATTGAATTGTTTCGGTTAGGATTCTAATGTATGTATGAGATGAATAACCCTAATATTAGGGGCAGTTTTAGTTAATTATTCCAACAAGACCATGAGGTGCCTAAAGCAAACGCATATAGTCGTTTAAAAATAGAGTGTTGATCAACGTAGAGTACAATAGGTTGATCACCTAGAAGTGCTCGTAAGCATACCGGTTTGCAGTTGAATTACTGTGAAACCTTTTTATGAAAAAAAATAAAAGTTCAAGGTCTTATGACCGCTCTGTATATTGTTTCAGAAATTATTTTAAACAAAAGTACCATATTATTCCTGTTTATTCAGAATGTTTCACAACTATTGTTTAGTTATTGAAGTAATATGAATTGATTCTTGATTTTGTTGTTATCTAACTGTTATACTTGTTGAGCAATTTAATGCTCATTCTTGCCTTATAATTAAATATTTCAGCTAAGCCCGAGAGGTTGAAGGTTTCGGTAAGGACAAAGGAAAGGGAAAGATGAATGAATAAGAAGATGTTATGTAATAGTATAGTAATATTATGTAATAATTATTATTATTATGATGTTTTAAAGATATTACGATCTTAGAACCTGGGACTGAACGGATATGATGTAATAATATAGTAATTACATTCGTGTCATTAAGATTATATAGTTAGATATATGTGAATGTTGAATGAATAGTACCGTAACACACCAGATCCGGGTTTAAAGGTAAACTCGAATTTCAGGGGTGTTACATAATTTAACTCACCCATTAAGCTCATGTTAAATTCACTATGCATGCATTGAGAAAACCACTCGCATAAAGAGTTAGTAGTAGCACCAAAAATGATATTATTAACGTAAATTTAAATAATAAGTAAGTCTTTATTTTTGGTTTTAATGAAAAGAGTAGAATTAATTTTACCTCGATTAAAATCATTGTCTAGAAGAAACTTGTTAAGCCTATCATACCAGGCTCTTGGAGCTTGTTTTAGTCCATACAATGCTTTCTTTAGCTTATAAACATAATTAGGATATTTTTATGTTCAAAAACTGGTGGTTGCTTGACATATACTTCTTCATTCAAATAACCATTTAAGAAAGTACTTTTTACATCCATTTGGTATAATTTAAACTTTTTATAACATGCATAAGCTAACAGGATTCTAATTGCTTCCAACCTTACAACAAGAGCAAAGGTTTTTTTTATAATTTATACCTTCCTGTTGGTTATAGCCTTGGGCTACTAACCTAGCTTTGTTTTTAGTAATTATATCATTTTCATCTAGTTTATTTTTGAAAATCCATTTTGTAACAATTATAGATGCATTTTTAGGAGGTTTAATAAGTTCCCATACCTGACACCTTTCAAATTGGTTTAATTCTTCTTACATGGCAATAGACCAATTTTCATCTTGAATTGCTTCCTTGACGCTTTTGGGTTCTATCTGTGATAAAATGCTGAAAAGGCACAGTAATTATATACACTCCTTCTTGTGGTCATCCAAGTGTTGAGATCTCCAATGATCAGATTTCGAGGATGATTTTTCATTGTTCTAGATATTCTTGGAAGTCTGGCATTGGTCATTTATTCTTCTGGCTCATGTTCAGGAACATCAATTTCGGCTTCTGAAGCAGACGAGTCAGGCTGTCTGGTTTCAGTTGTCTACTTTGCAAGTTCGTCTGATTTACCTTCTGAAGTAGACGGGTCAGGCTATTTGGATTCAGCTGTCTGTTTTGCAAGTTTGTCTGATTTGTCTTCTGAAGCAGACGGGTCATGTTGTATGGATTCAGCTGTCTGTTTTGCAAGTTCATCTGATTCATCTTCTGAAATAGATGGATCATGCTGTCTGGATTCAGTTGTCTGTTTTGCAAGTTCGTCTGATTTATCTTCTGAAGCAGACGGGTCAAGCTATCTGGATTCAGTTGTCTGTTTTCCAATTTCTAGTTACCTTATTTATTTTTCTGCATAATCTTCATTCTCTTCTTTTGATAGATCATAGTTAAGTTCATCAAAAATAATATGTACTGATTCCTCAACATTTTGTTTATCAAGATTATATACCCTATATGCCTTACTATGCACTGAATATCCAGGAAAAATAGCTTCAGTTAATTTTGCATCAAATTTTTCTAGGTTACCATGAGTATTTAAAATGAAGCACTTAGCACCAAACACTTTAAAATAACTGATATTAGGTACCTTTTTGTTTAATAAGTCATATGGTGTTTTCAATAAAATAGGTCTAATTAATACTCTATTCAAAACATAATATGTAGTACTTACAGCTTCTGCCCAGAATTTTTTAGGCAGCTTACTCTCTTGAAGAAGTGTTCTTGCTGTTTCTTGGATTATTCGATTTTTCCGTTCCACCACCCTATTTTGTTGTGGCGTTCTTGGTGTAGAAAATTCATGTGTCCTTCTCACTACAATAGGGAATAAAGTCTTTTCCAAACTCCCCACCATGGTCACTCCTTATACTGATTAGTTTAAGGTTATGCTTTGTTTTAAGATTCTTTATGAGTTTTTCAAATTCTACAAAAGCTTGATCCTTAGTTTTCCAGAATAAGACTCATGTAAATCTTGAGAAGTCATCAATAATAATAAATGCATAATAATTATTTCTTAAGCTAGCATATCTTTCAAGACCGAATAAATCAAGATGTAACAGTTGTAATGGTAAAGAGGTAGATACCTGATTTTTAATTGTAAATGAACTCCTTACCTGTTTACCTAACTAGCTTGCAATACAAATACCTTTCTTTTCATATCTTAGCTTTGGTAGTCCCTTGACGAGGTTCTTTGAAGCTAACTTACTGATCAGTTCCATGTGTACGTGCCCTAACCTTCTATATCATAGAATAGATTGATCCTGAACAGCAGCTAAACGGACATCTTCATTTTGATGTTCAAAGTTAATTATATAAATATTTCCTTCCGTGTCAGCTGCTAGAGGAACATTATAAGAAACATGTATAATGGCACATTTATCTTTATCAAAAATTACCTTGTGACCATTATCCATAAGCCGACTTACACTTATTAAATTATATTTCAGACCTTCAACATATTGAACATTATCAATAAAAACCTTACCATTTTTAATTTCACATTTACCGATAATTTGGCATGTATTGTTATCTCCGAATGTCACAGTTCCACCTTTCTTTGAAACAAGTGAAGTGAATTAGACTGATCACCGGTCATATGTCTAGAACACCCATTATCTAGCACCTATTTATTTGATGGAACCTTAGCCTTTAGACATACCCACGAAATAGAGAAGTAACTCAACCTTTTGGTACCCAAATCTGTTTGGGTTTGTTTCTGTTAGTAGCATGTAAATCACATTTCTTTATCCAAATTTATTTTGTTTTTATTTTATTACAAGTAGAGTCAAATGTCATTTTACACCACATTTTTTGCAAGTAACAAATGTTGAACAATAAAGTGGCTTATACCTTGGTTTACTATTAATTATTCTAATATTATTATTATTAGTTTTACTTTTCACATTTTTAGTAGGATTATACCCAATTCCTTGTTTATAAAAACTTGATCTTTGACCACCCAACATTATATTCAAATTTTCTTCTCCTTAAACAAATTTTACCAGGTCCTTTTTCAATGATATTATTTCTTCATTATTATTATTTTGCATGCTTATTATTTTTCCATCATTGAATGCGTCTATGCGGGTATCTCTCATTTTTAGAGTTTCTTTTAGGATTTCATTTACTTTTTAAGACCAATGTTTTCTTCATGTAATTGATTTGCACAATTATACAGAATTTTGTTATAGTTATTTAAATAATTATTCTTGGCATTTAACTGAGACATTTCGCTTGATGTACAATCTTTAACCATATCCTGTTTTTCTTCAATAAGTGTTTCTACGTCATTCATTAAATCTTTTATCCAACTTTTAAAATGAGCAATTTTTTCTTTAAGACGTAGGTTCTCATTTTTTAAAGCAAGATAATCTGAAATGGTTACCCCAAGAGTTTAATTGTTTACCTCGGATGTTTCTTGGTTGTCTAATCCTGTGAAGCAACGTTGTGCAATTTCATCATCTTGATCAGCTTCATGCTCAGATTCATCATCGCTCCATGTCATCAAGGCTCTACCTTTTGAATTGTTCCATTTGTTCTTCTTTTTGAGTTAGAAACAATCTCTCTTGAAATGACTAGGACTTCCACATTCAAAGTAGATTTCTTCTTGTTATTTTTGTTTAAAGTCCTTCTTGTCTTAAAGTTTTTTCCTTTAAAACTTTGATTGATTCTTTCTTCTAATTAAATCTCTCAACTTTCTAGTCATTAGTGTTATCTCTTCATCAGAGTCTTCATGATCTCTTTCATTGTTGCTCTCAACTTGAAGTGCTAAAGTTCTTTTCTTTGTTGTCTCTTCTTCTTCATCATATCTTTTGAGCTGCTTCTCAAACTCTTCAAGCTCCTCAAATAGTATAAGAGTCTCCATGGTATTAATTGTTGATGAGTCTTGAAGAGTGGTGAATTTTAGAGTGAACCGTTTGGGCACAACTCTTATCAACTTTTTGTTAATTTTTTTTTATCAATTTTCCTCCCAAGCATACTGAGAATTCATTAGAGTTAGAGTAAGGAACCTTGCTTAAGCTTCTTGTTAGATTTATATATAACGTGAGCATGCAATCAAATTACACAAATATAACGGAAGCGCGATAAAATCGGATTTTAAAATTTTATACAAACCATCACCATGATCTTTCCTTATATGCAATTATCAATTAAACGAAAAAGATAGAGAATAAGAATACACCCTCGTAGATCAAAGATTCCTCGGGTACAAGTTCAACTCCAAATCATTCTTGTTCTCCTTGAATTCTACCGGTTAGATTCCTTCTTTAGATCAATGCAAGCCACCCAAGTGTTTGGCCTCTAGAGGTGATCCACCAAGGAATAATATGTATTCAAGAAGATGTGTATTGACCAAACCCTAGTTTCTATATCTATAAAAATTGCAAGTACTCTCCCAACTATTGGAAGTGTCTCTAACTGTCTAACATTTTCCATAATAAAACTTCACAGGCAACCCTCCTAAACTATTTAGGATTAGAGTTTTATTTAATTAATTAAACTCTTTTAATTAATTAGTCTCCTAACCCAATTAGGAACTTATGAGAGTACTTATATTAATTAATTCCTAAACCATTTAGCAATTAAATAATAATAGTAATAATATTAATAAGACTCCTCTTATTAATTTATATTTAATATTTTCAAAAAATTAAATAATAAATATTAAGCTATTTAATGTATTCTATCATCATAAATTAAATATATTTAACATATTATTACGATTATGTCATTTACTTCTTAAATAAATATTTTTCTTTTGCGATGTGACCCTTTAGGTTCTCCATATTAAACCGATTAGGAATAAATAAATTAGAACAATTCTAATCTTATTTAAATAAATAAATTAAACTATTTAATTCATTTAAATAAATTATATTTATTTTACAATAAGGGTAAGTCCCCTTAGCGATCACCGACTTTCCATATAATATAGATTTTCACATTAATCATAAAAGAACCTTTCAGTGAATAGTTACCGTATAATTCAATCCTTCTATCATATAATGTCTCAATCAAATATAAGACATGAAATTACTGTCAAGTCTTATTTTATTTGATTATATGTATTTCGATTCTCAAATGCACAACTCTGATTAATGCAAATTAGAAACACCTTTCTAATTTTATTCTGCTTTGGCCAAAGACTTCTGAGTTGTCATTTATCGAATCACATAGGACATTCTCTTATTTTTACTAGAAGTTGTAGATTCTTTGTTGACCATTCACCTATCTCCATGTACAACTTATTATACCCAATCATACCCTTTGATATACCCTAAGGCTATGTTTGTTTGCAAGGATTATACTTGGGATTAGACTATTAATCCCAAGTCTCTTGTTTGTTTTTTAAAATAGACTTGGGACTATTAATCCCGGGATAATAAAATGACTTGGAAGGGGGGATTATTTAATACCATGTCTAACTAGGAATTATAATCCTTACCATTTGGGACTAAAAATTTGTGGACTAAATTAACCTTTAACTTTGTTTACATCACATAAAGCTTATAATACATGATAAAACATTAATCATACACTACGCATCGTAACTTTTTTTAATACTTTTTTTTAGTGCTATTTAAATATTATTAATTAATACATACATGCAGTACGTACTGCATGTACGTAATTTTTCTTAATGCTAATTAAATAAATCAAATAAACTTATTAAATGATACATACATGTAGTACATAACTCTTTTTTTTTTTTACTTTTTTAAAAAAAAAGTTATTAATACCTAGTGCTAATTACGTAATTTTTTTTGGAGATGCCATATACACTTCATTTTCACCATATATTCAAGTCAGAGGAAAGAGATGTTTGGTATCTATCTATCTGTTTTAGTTGGGCTGCTTTCAGTATCAATAATAATGGTGTAATGCGTTTGGATTTTGTAACGAATGTAATTTTCATGATTTAATAAAATATTTATTGAGTTAAATAAATATTTTAGTTGATTTATTATATTGAATAAATTAATAAATATTCGATGTTGATTGTTATGGCTTAATTAAGTGTTGCAATTTGATAGATAGTTTTAATAATTGAGATGCATTTCACTAGTAAAGTTTAATTGATTTTACTAATAAAATAAGTTTAATTAATCCTGGAATGAATCAGCATTCATTAAGCATGAATCTTATTAACTTTAACACACACACACACACACACACACACACACACACACATATATATATATATATATATATATATATATATATTTTAAAAATATACTGAATGCCTTGCATCCTGTTAGTTGCGAATCATGCAAGATAGGTTAATAATATATTTATATATATATATATATATATATATATATATATATATATTAACTAGCGAATTCAGGAAACAAACTGAATGCATGTTGGAAATTTGTAACTGAAGGATATAGCATAATAAGCTTACGTTATTAGTGGGGTAATTATTATATTATTTAAGTACATAACCATTAGTATGAGTATGTTATGTTTTTCTTTTATATAATGGGTAATATGATTAGTCTTGCATGTGAGTAATTGAAACTATAGCAGTAATATTGATTGTAACTGTTGGACTTGAATTCAAGTAGACTTACGTTTTTTTAGTGGGTGTAGTATTTTAATTGCATAACTATTAGCCAAATGAAGAAGTACATAAGAAGTAGTCCTGGAGTTTTTTTTCCCTTCTTCTTTTAGAGCAAGAGTCTTTGTGGAAGGAGGAGGTAATAATCTAATTCCTAGTCTTCAAGTTATATTTCTTAAAATTCACTTTTCTGTGATAATTTTTGATGAACTAAATGGATAGGATTGATAATATGTTGATTATATATAATGTTAAGTGTATATGATCTGGTATATAGCATCTGTGAATGATTTTCTGTTGGTAGAATCCGTGTAAATGCATGAAAAGAAATAGACTTTTGTTTTTACGTTGTTTTCATGGTCTGCTTTAGCTTAATTTTTTTTTTATGCAACAAGACAGGTTACCATGTCCTAATTAGTATATTTCTAAGGAGCAGAAAGAAAGAGCAGAATTCGTACTTGGGATGTTAATGTAAAACTAATGAAATGAATTTCCAAATATTTGGACACTTGTGTGAATGAATGAATGAAAACCTTGTGTGTAAACTGTTTGATAATAACGATATGTGTTACCTAAGTTTTAATAAGAGATAACGTTTGGGATAAACATAATCGGTAATGTGAGCGGTTAATGAATATTGTTGTAAAACTAATTACGATATCCATGTGATCTGAATGTGTAGGTTGTTTAACATACGTAAGTTGTAATTAGGAAATCTACGCACGAGGCAAGTTTCTTATCCTTATTTCATATTGTGCAAGTTTCCTAACCTTATTTCTATTGAGCAAGTTTCTGAACTTCACTCCTTATATTGTGCAAGTTCCTTATCGATATTCTTTTCTATACAAGTTAAAGTTGTGTTTCCATTGATGTTACAAAGATAGTTGTTCTATACATTGTTGCCGTTGTTTAATACCTTGATATACAATAGTTGTTCATTGTATATCGTTGTTGATGTTCTATATTCTTAATTTATATTGTTCAAGTTCGAAGTTGTTGAACATTCTTAATTTCAGAACTTATTGTAAGCTAAACCAATCTTACTTTGGTAAGGACTCGATTGTTAAAACTGAGATGAACAACCCTAGTTTAGGGGAACAATTACGCAATAGCGTTGAATGGTTGTGCACAATTCATTGTACGAGAGGCTGATCACCTTGAGTACAAGACGGTTAGTCCTGTTATAGTTTTATAAACTGTTTAAGGTTACAGGAAATAACTGTTAACCTAGGACATGGTTCGTGGTCTTGCGACCCTCAGTAAATCTTGATGTTATTTCCATTTGCTTATTCAACTGAGCTTTCAGATGTTTCAATCTTATCTAATATTATCAAAGAAGATTTCATTGTCAAAATCAGTTATTACTATAAATGTTATTGCTATCTTGGTGGGCATTTGTTTTGCTCACCCTTGCATTTTAAACCCTTGCAGCTAGAGTTGAGAGGACGGGCGAGCCGTCTACTAGTAAAGGAAAAGGAAAGATGAACAAATGACGATGATTTTCTTAATCTAGAGAACTTGTTTACTTTTATTTATATGGTTTTGTAATTTAAGACTTATTAAGTTATTTTGTTTCCGCATTTAAGTTTGTAATAAAGGTTAGAAAGCCTGGGACTTATTTTGAAAAACTATGTAACCCTTTAATGGGAGATGTTTTTATTATTCGGTTTGTTTATTTAAATCTTTTGTTTATGGGTAGAAATTAGTTATGTGTAGATAGTGAGCACCAAATCTGTGCGGTTTGAGGCAACCCGGATTTGGGGGCGTCACAGGTTGGTATCAGAGACGTAGGTTATGAACCTTTAGGTGGGGAAACCTTAGGGTATTAGCCTTTTAGAAGATAGAGAATATAGTGGTGATAAACTCTTATCGAGTTCTAAGGAATGAATTATGGAAATTCATAAAAGATAATAAAATGATTATGTGCTATGTGCTTACTTGATAACAAACTTATGTGCTCGCGAGTATTATCGATTAGTAACTAAAATTTAAAAATTTTGTTGTCAGGATGACTGATAGAGGAGAGCCCAGCCAGGCTAGGGAAGAGGAGCCCCGAGATATTCTCGTAGTTTATGAGCAGCTAGTGCAGAGGGAGCCATCTCCGTTGATTACAGTTACAGGTCCCGAGTACGAGCCTGAGACTGATCCTGAGGAGGACCCTGAGGGAGGATCCTGAGGAGGAGGAGGAGGAGGGAGACCCTGAGGGGATATCACTATCTACTTTGGGTGTTCAGATGTATGAGCAGGTGTATGACCGCAACATAGAGTTGCAGGACAAAGTGGAGGAGTTAGAGGGGCAGCTGGCTGAGCGACAGACTGCCTTGGAGCAGAAGAGCAGTGATGTTGTGGAGCTCGATATACGTCTTGGAGACGTTGAGTGGAAGCTAGTTCATGTAGAGAGCGAGAAGGAGGAGTTAGAAGAACAGATGGTGGAACGACAAGCCGCTCTAGAGCAGAAGGATACTGAGATCCAAGACCTTTCATCACGTCTTGCAGAGGTTGAGCAGAGGCTAGCACAGTCTGAGTATCGACGAGGACAGTTGATAGCCAGGAATGAAATTGTACGAGATGAATTGAAAGAGGAGTCAGCTAAGCGGGCGAGAGCTGAAACCGCTTGGTTGAGGGAGGCTAACCGCGCAGATCGTGTTGAATGTGAGGTGCGGGAAAAGAAGGCCAAGATTGACGAGATGGAGTATATTTTTCACACCACGGTTGATAGAGCTCTGGATCGAGTTCATCGTCATCCAGATATGATGGATCGAAGGATGGTGACTCGTATTGTGGAGCAGGAACGCAAGGAAGCTGTGCGTCGTGGGATGTCATCATAGATTATGATTAGTTATGCTAGTATGAGAATTATGAAATTAATAAGTTGTAAATCCCAGTTTTATATAACGGGATAGAATAATGATGTAATCCTAGAACTTTACGATTTCAGGATAGATGATGTAAATAACTACGATGATATTTGTATTGTGTTTTGAAGCAGTTAATGAATAAAATGCGAAAGTTTATCAGATGTGTTATGTGTTTAAGTATTGTTTATAAATGTTTAAGTTAAGACTTAAATGTTTAGGTAATTGAGTAAAAACCTAATAACGCGAATTCTTAACAGTAAGATGCCGCCAAGAAGAAGACAAACCCGTCAACAGACCCCTGAGGGATCCACCAATAACAACGAAGAAGTCAACATTAATCCAATGCAGCAGCTGGTAAATTTATTAACGGGAGCCTTTGTGAATCAACCCCAAGCTCAAGCTACAACCTTTAAGGACTTCAAGGCTGTTGGTCCCCCTGAGTTTAAGGGAACAATGAATCCGATAGAAGCCCAAACCTGGGTAATGGAAATGGAAAAAGTTTTTGACGTCGCTGGAGTTGGGAATGACCAGAAGACTGTTTTTGCGACTTTCATGTTGAAGTCGGAAGCCAGTTACTGGTGGCAGGCCAACAAGACGAGAGCAGGAGAGGGTGTCATACCGTGGGATCGGTTTAAGGAGATGTTCTTCGAAATGTATTTTCCGGCTAGTTCACAGAACCAGATGGAGGTTCAGTTTCTCGAACTTAAGCAAGGAACGATGTCAGTGCCAGAATACGCGGCAAGATTCAATGAATTAGCGAGGTTTGCACCATACCAAGTTAATACGGATGAGAGAAAGGCTAGACGGTTTGAGCAAGGATTGAAGCCTTGGCTTTATAGTAGGGTTTCGATGTTCCAACTTAACACATTTGCGGCGGTGTTAGAGAAAGCAATAATAGCTGAGGGAGGAAGTGATGCGTTGACCAAATACAACCACGAGCAGAAAAAGAAAAGGAATGAAACTGAGAATAGGCCGAGTGGTAGCAATGGAGGAGGAAACCAGAAACGAAAGTGGAATGATGGTGGTTCTACTGGAAGTCAGCAGAGTAACCAGAGGAAGAAAATTGAGGCTTGTGCAACTTGTGGGAAGAATCACACAGGCGTGTGTTTGCAAGGGAAGAGAGTCTGCTACAACTGTGGACAAGAGGGCCACATTGCTCCACACTGCACTGCCCCAAAGAAGGGTGCATGTTTTACGTGCGGGTCAAAAGACCATCTTGCTCGTGATTGTCCAAAGAAGGCTGCTGGTGGAGGAAGTGGAGGCAAAGGAAACAACAGTGGAGGTACATTGTCTATTTCTGGGCCAACTACAACGAATCGTCCGACTGCTCGCACTTTTAATATGACGGTCCAGGATGCGATGCAATCCAAGGAGGTGGTGGCAGGTATCCTACCAATAAATAATTTGAATGCATACGTACTTTTTGATTCGGGTGCAACTTGTTCTTTCATTTCTGATGATTTTGCTGAGAAACTGGAAATACCCCGAGAAGAGTTAGACTTTCCCTTAAACATAGAAATTGCCAATAGGGAAGTAGTACCTGTTAGGTATGTATACAAAAATTGCGAGGTAGATATTCATGGTCATCTGATGCCTGTAGATCTTATTCCGATAAAACTTGGGGAATTTGACGTTATTCTAGGAATGGATTGGTTGTATAACCATGGGGCGATTATCGATTGCCAAAAGAAGTGTGTAAACCTTAAGACTCCGTCTAAGGTGGTATTTTATGGTAGCAAATCGCCAAGGCAAACTACTTATATGATGATTATGCAGGCCAAGAAGCTACTAAGACAAGGATGTGTAGGGTATTTAGCTCATGTGGTAGATACTCGAAAAACCGGTGCGAAGTTGGAAGAAATACCAGTGGTGAGAGAGTTTATGGATGTTTTTCCGAATGATTTACCGGGATTACCTCCCGATAGAGAGACTGAATTCGTTATTGATTTAGTGCCCGGGACAACACCTATCTCAAAAGCTCCGTACAGAATGGCTCCGGTGGAGATGAAGGAGTTGATGGTGCAATTACAGGAACTACTAGACAAGAAGTACATTCAACCAAGCGTTTCGCCGTGGGGAGCACCGGTGTTGTTTGTCAAGAAGAAGGATGGTTCGATGCGTCTATGCATAGATTATCGTGAATTGAACAAGGTGACAATCAAGAATAAATACCCGTTACCGAGAATTGACGATCTGTTCGATCAATTGAAGGGTGCTACGCATTTTTCCAAAATAGACTTAAGAAGTGGTTACCATCAGCTGAAGGTGAGAAGGGAGGATGTTCCGAAGACGGCGTTCAGTACTCGTTATGGTCACTACGAGTTTCTAGTCATGTCATTTGGTCTAACGAATGCACCTGCGGCATTCATGGACTTAATGAATAGGGTGTTTAAACCGTTTCTAGACAAGTTTGTGGTGGTATTTATCGACGACATTTTGGTGTATTCTAAATCAAGAGAAGATCATGTGGAGCATTTGAGGCTAACTTTAGAAGCCTTACGGAAAGAGAAGCTTTATGCGAAGTTCTCAAAATGTGAGTTCTGGTTAGATCGTGTTCAATTTCTTGGACATATAATTGATAAAGATGGGATTTCGGTTGACCCGACTAAAGTGGAAGCTGTGTCAAACTGGGAACAGCCGAAAACACCGTCTGAAGTAAGGAGTTTCTTAGGTTTGGCAGGATATTACCGACGTTTCATACAAGATTTTTCTCGAATCGCCACTCCGTTAACAAATTTGACTAGAAAAGCGGTTAAGTTTGTTTGGACGGAGAAGTGTGAGGAGAGTTTCCAAGAATTGAAGAAGAGGTTAAGTACAGCACCTGTATTGTCTTTGCCGGATGGTACAGGAAATTTTGTGGTTTATAGTGACGCGTCGCATAAGGGCCTTGGTTGTGTGCTTATGCAGAACGGCAAGGTTATTGCGTACGCCTCACGACAATTGAAAGATTACGAGAAGGGATACCCGACCCACGACTTAGAATTGGCAGCGGTGGTGTTTGCTCTAAAGATTTGGAGGCACTATCTGTATAGCGAGAAGTGTGAGATTTACACGGATCATAAGAGTCTCAAGTACATTTTTACACAGAAGGACCTCAACATGCGTCAAAGGCGATGGTTAGAACTGATTAAAGATTATGACTGCGAAATTCTCTATCATCCCGGAAAGGCGAATGTCGTTGCTGATGCATTAAGCAGGAAGGGTCGAGAGAAACTTCTGTTATTGACTGCTCAAGAGGAACTTGTTAAACAAATGGCAAAGTTGGAATTAGAAGTGAAGTGTCAACATGAACCAAAGGAGAAGTTATTTCAGGTAGAGGCTCGTCCGATGTTGCTAGACCGAATCAAAGAAGCTCAACTTCAGGATGCGGAGTGTGAGAAGATTAAGAAGGAAATCTCTGAGGGACAAGGTGGAAAGTTTAGTATTGATGCCGAGGGGTTACTCAGATTTGAACGTCGAATTTGGGTTCCAATGGTACAGGAGGTTAGACGGGAAATTTTAGATGAAGCTCACAGTACACGTTACTCAGTTCACCCAGGAAGTACAAAGATGTATCAAGCTCTTCATCAACATTATTGGTGGTCAGGAATGAAGCGTGATGTAGCAGAATGTGTTGCAAGATGTTTGACATGCCAGAAAGTAAAAGCCGAACATCAGAGACCCAGTGGTTTGTTGCAACCGTTAGAAATACCAGAGTGGAAGTGGGAACACATAACGATGGATTTTGTGGTGGGCTTGCCAACTACACAGAAAGGTTTTGATGCGATTTGGGTGATTGTCGACAGACTGACGAAATCAGCACATTTCTTACCAATCAAGATTAGGTTCAATCTAGATCAGTTAGCGAAATTGTACATCAAAGAAATTGTTTCTCGACACGGTGTTCCAGTGTCTATTGTGTCTGATCGAGATCCAAGATTTACGTCGAATTTTTGGAAGCGTCTGCAAGAATGTTTGGGAACTCAGTTGAGAATGAGCACTGCATATCATCCTCAAACTGATGGTCAGACCGAAAGAACGATTCAAACCTTGGAAGACATGTTACGCGCCTGTGTCATGGATTTCAAGGGAAATTGGGATGATCATTTACCGTTGGTCGAGTTTGCTTATAACAATAGTTACCACGCGAGTATTGGCATGCCGCCATACGAAGCATTGTATGGACGGAAATGTCGAACTCCGCTATGTTGGGATGAGGTTGGCGAAAGGCAACTGCTAGGACCAGAGCTGGTACAACAAACTGCCGAGATCGTGAAAGTTATAAGAGCGCGATTGTTAGCTGCTCAAGACAGACAGAAGAAATATGCCGATCAACATCGTCAGAACCGAGAATTTGAGGTGGGAAGTTTCGTTTTTCTAAAAGTTTCACCCTGGAAAGGGAAAATTCGTTTTGGCAGGAAGGGAAAGCTGAGTCCGAGATTTATTGGACCTTTTGAAGTACTACGACGAGTTGGTGAGGTGGCCTATGAAGTAGCTCTACCTCCAGAGCTGGTTCATATCCACAATGTTTTTCATGTGTCTGTTTTAAGACCCTACAAATCAGACTATAAGCATGTCATCGAATATGAACCGGTACAGTTTGAGAAAGACCTAACTTATGAGGAAATTCCAATCCAGATAGTGGACAGGAAGGAACAAGTTCTTAGGAATAAAGTGATACCTTCTGTAAAGGTAATATGGAGAAACCACAACGCTGAAGAAGCCACGTGGGAACTTGAAGCTGATATGATGAAAAATTATCCTGAGTTATTTGTTTCGTCCTAGTTCTATGATTCTGGGGACAGAATCCTATTAAGGAGATGAGAAAGGTGTGATCGAAATAATTACGTTGTGATTCTGAGGACAGAATCCTTTTAAGGAGGGAAGGATGTAACGAATGTAATTTTCATGATTTAATAAAATATTTATTGAGTTAAATAAATATTTTAGTTGATTTATTATATTGAATAAATTAATAAATATTCGATGTTGATTGTTATGGCTTAATTAAGTGTTGCAATTTGATAGATAGTTTTAATAATTGAGATGCATTTCACTAGTAAAGTTTAATTGATTTTACTAATAAAATAAGTTTAATTAATCCTGGAATGAATCAGCATTCATTAAGCATGAATCTTATTAACTTTAACACACACACACACACACACACACATATATATATATATATATATATATATATATATATATATATATTTTAAAAATATACTGAATGCCTTGCATCCTGTTAGTTGCGAATCATGCAAGATAGGTTAATAATATATTTATATATATATATATATATATATATATTAACTAGCGAATTCAGGAAACAAACTGAATGCATGTTGGAAATTTGTAACTGAAGGATATAGCATAATAAGCTTACGTTATTAGTGGGGTAATTATTATATTATTTAAGTACATAACCATTAGTATGAGTATGTTATGTTTTTCTTTTATATAATGGGTAATATGATTAGTCTTGCATGTGAGTAATTGAAACTATAGCAGTAATATTGATTGTAACTGTTGGACTTGAATTCAAGTAGACTTACGTTTTTTTAGTGGGTGTAGTATTTTAATTGCATAACTATTAGCCAAATGAAGAAGTACATAAGAAGTAGTCCTGGAGTTTTTTTTCCCTTCTTCTTTTAGAGCAAGAGTCTTTGTGGAAGGAGGAGGTAATAATCTAATTCCTAGTCTTCAAGTTATATTTCTTAAAATTCACTTTTCTGTGATAATTTTTGATGAACTAAATGGATAGGATTGATAATATGTTGATTATATATAATGTTAAGTGTATATGATCTGGTATATAGCATCTGTGAATGATTTTCTGTTGGTAGAATCCGTGTAAATGCATGAAAAGAAATAGACTTTTGTTTTTACGTTGTTTTCATGGTCTGCTTTAGCTTAATTTTTTTTTTATGCAACAAGACAGGTTACCATGTCCTAATTAGTATATTTCTAAGGAGCAGAAAGAGCAGAATTCGTACTTGGGATGTTAATGTAAAACTAATGAAATGAATTTCCAAATATTTGGACACTTGTGTGAATGAATGAAAACCTTGTGTGTAAACTGTTTGATAATAACGATATGTGTTACCTAAGTTTTAATAAGAGATAACGTTTGGGATAAACATAATCGGTAATGTGAGCGGTTAATGAATATTGTTGTAAAACTAATTACGATATCCATGTGATCTGAATGTGTAGGTTGTTTAACATACGTAAGTTGTAATTAGGAAATCGACGCACGAGGCAAGTTTCTTATCCTTATTTCATATTGTGCAAGTTTCCTAACCTTATTTCTATTGAGCAAGTTTCTGAACTTCACTCCTTATATTGTGCAAGTTCCTTATCGATATTCTTTTCTATACAAGTTAAAGTTGTGTTTCCATTGATGTTACAAAGATAGTTGTTCTATACATTGTTGCCGTTGTTTAATACCTTGATATACAATAGTTGTTCATTGTATATCGTTGTTGATGTTCTATATTCTTAATTTATATTGTTCAAGTTCGAAGTTGTTGAACATTCTTAATTTCAGAACTTATTGTAAGCTAAACCAATCTTACTTTGGTAAGGACTCGATTGTTAAAACTGAGATGAACAACCCTAGTTTAGGGGAACAATTACGCAATAGCGTTGAATGGTTGTGCACAATTCATTGTACGAGAGGCTGATCACCTTGAGTACAAGACGGTTAGTCCTGTTATAGTTTTATAAACTGTTTAAGGTTACAGGAAATAACTGTTAACCTAGGACATGGTTCGTGGTCTTGCGACCCTCAGTAAATCTTGATGTTATTTCCATTTGCTTATTCAACTGAGCTTTCAGATGTTTCAATCTTATCTAATATTATCAAAGAAGATTTCATTGTCAAAAATCAGTTATTACTATAAATGTTATTGCTATCTTGGTGGGCATTTGTTTTGCTCACCCTTGCATTTTAAACCCTTGCAGCTAGAGTTGAGAGGACGGGCGAGCCGTCTACTAGTAAAGGAAAAGGAAAGATGAACAAATGACGATGATTTTCTTAATCTAGAGAACTTGTTTACTTTTATTTATATGGTTTTGTAATTTAAGACTTATTAAGTTATTTTGTTTCCGCATTTAAGTTTGTAATAAAGGTTAGAAAGCCTGGGACTTATTTTGAAAAACTATGTAACCCTTTAATGGGAGATGTTTTTATTATTCGGTTTGTTTATTTAAATCTTTTGTTTATGGGTAGAAATTAGTTATGTGTAGATAGTGAGCACCAAATCTGTGCGGTTTGAGGTAAACCGGATTTGGGGGCGTCACAGATTTAATGCAAAATGTAATAGTGATTGGAAATGAGTGTGATGTATGGATTTTCAGTATGTGGAATTTTAATTGACGCTTTTTATTGTGGGTTTAATGTTAATTTATAGGAAGTTGTAGTTTAAATGACACATACGTAACAATTTATTTACTTATCTAAAATAATTTTTTACTTTTTTTATTAAATTTATTATACAATACAATACGTTTTATGTTTTTTTTTAACTTTTTTTTATTAATAATTTTTTTTGAGTTACGTAACTTTTTTTTTAGTACGTATTATATTAGTAACTTTGTTTTTTTTTTTTTTACTTTTTTTTATTGTATGTATTGCAGGTATGTATTACATGTACGTTTTGCATGTATTGTATTAGTAATTTTTTTTATTAACTATTTTTATTTTTTAGTTACCTAACCTTTTTTTTTTAATTCGTATTGTGTTAGTAACTTTTTTTTTAACTTTTTTTTATTGTATGTAATGTTATTGAACAAATATGTTCTTATTGGTAAGGATATAATAGTCCAAACGATATTTTTTTATCCAATCCTTTAATTAATCTTGGAAAAAACAAACATAACATAGGATTATTTTAATTTATCCCATGAATAATCCCATAAAAAACAAACATGTGACTAGGACTATTTAATCCTAGGATTAATAGTCTTGGGATTATAATCCATGGGATTATAATCCCCGGATTATAATCATTGCAAACAAACATGGCCTAAAGGTCTTAAGGGACATGTAAAGTATAACTCATCATACACAAGATATAATGATGATCTCAAGTCTAAGGATCACTTATACTACTATCACATAAGGAATTCCTATTGACAGACAAGTAAAACTCCATTAGGTATTCCTTTAGTGAGCCGCGTTCAGTGAACTTATTTTCCAATAAGTACCTACATACTTGCTTTAGTGTCTCCACACAAATGATTATGAGATCAATTATCCTCTTCCTAAGAGCAAGCAAAGTATGTACCAATCTATCCGAAATCACTAATCCCCTTTTTAGTAATCCAACGATTAGGAAAGCTTTTAGTTTGTGACCTATCTAGAATTTAGATCTCATTAGCATGATCATCATCATGATTCTAAAAGCATTACTCAAAACTATGGGTCTATCACATATATAATAACAGCACCATGTAGATAAAGTAAATGCCTTTAATAAATAAATTTTTTTATTAATAAACGAATAAGATTACAAAGTATATATGCTACATCATATCAAATATGATTGGCTTACGTGCATACTATTTTTAATCTCCCATTTACACTAATGTCAATCGCCATGGTATCTAATGAAAGTAGTATGCACACAAGCCAATCATATTTGATATGATGTAGCATATACTTTGTAATCTTATTCATTTATTAATAAAAGAATTGATTTTCTTAAAAGACATTTTATATTATCTACATGGTGCTGTTATATTAAATGTGATAAACCCATAGTTTTGAGCAATGCTTTTAGAATCATGATGGTGATCATGCTAATGAGATCTAAATTCTGGATAGCTCATAAACTAAAATTGTTCCTAATTATTGGATTACTAAAAAGGGGATTAGTGAATCCGGATAGATTAGTACATACGTTGCTTGCTCTTAAGAAGAGGATGATTGATCTCATAATCATTTGTGTGGAGACACTAAAGCAAGTATGTAGGTGCTTATTGGAGAATAAGTTCACTGAACGTGGCTTGCTAAGGAATACCTAATGGAGTTTTACTCGCCTGTCAATAAGAATTCCTCTAGTGATAGTAGTACAACTGATCCTTGGACTTGAGATCATCATAATATCTTGTGTATGATGAGTTATACTTTGACATATCCCTTAAGACCTTTTGGGTATATCAAAGGGTATGGTTGGGTATAATTAGTTATACATGGAGATAGGTGAATGATCAACAAAGAATCTACCTCGTCTAGTAAAAGATGAAATGTCCTATGTGATTCGATATATGACAACTCAATAATCCTTGGCCAAGACAGAATGAAATTAGAAAGGAGTTTCTAATTTGCATTATTTTGAGTTGTGCATTTGGGAATCGAAATACATATGATTAAAAAAGATAAGACTTGATAGTAAATCCATGTCTTATATTTAATTGGGACATTGTATGGTAGAAGGATTGAATTGTACGGTAAGTATGCACTGAAAGGTTCTTTTGTGATTAATGTTGAAATCTATATTATCTGAAAAGTCGTTGATCGCTAAGGAGGCTTACCCTTATTGTAGAATAAATATTATTTATTTAAATGAATTAAATAGTTTAATTTATTTATTTAAATAAGATTAGAATTGTTCTAATTGATTTATTCACAACCGGTTTAATATGGAGAACCTAAAGGGTCACACCGCAAAAGAAAAATATTTATTTAAGAAGTAAATGGCATAATTGTAATAATAAGTTAAGTGTATTTAATTTAATCTATGGAGATAGAATAAATTAAATAGCTTAATATTTATTATTTAATATTTTGAAAATATTAAATATAAATTAATAAAAGAAGTCTTATTATTATTATTACTATTACTATTATTTAATTCCTAATATGGATTGAGAATTAATTAATAGAAGAACTCTCCCATGAATTCCTAATTAGATTAGGAGCATAATTAATTAAAGGAGTTTAATTATAATAGAAACCCTAATCCTAAATTGTTTAGGGAAGGGTTATTCCTACATCTATAAATAAGAGGAGTCTTATCATAGATTAGGGTTACACACTCTTGCATTAGATTGTGGAGATTACTTACAATTTCTATAGAGATAGAAACTAGGGTTTTGCCAATACCCAACTTCTTGAATACCTATTCTTCCTTGGTGGATCACCTCTAGAGGCCAAACACTTGGGTGGCTAACGTTGATCAAGCAAAGGAATTTAATCGGTGGAATTCGAGGAGAACACGAAGGACTAGTAGTTGAACTTGTACCCGAGGAAGCTTTGTTCAACGAGAGTATAATTTTTATTCTCTTTCTCTTTCGTTTATATCATTAATTGAGCACATAGATTGATCATGGTGATGGTTTGTATTAAAATTTTAAAAACCATTTTTATCACGCTTCCGGCCTATTTATGTAATTTGATTGCATGATTGCGTTATATACAAAACTAACAGTGGTATTAGAGCCTAATATTGTGCTAATTATCGATTTTGATGATTCCATATGTGTATGGTATGCGATTGGATCGAAATTTTTGGGCAGAATCACTTTTTCTGGATCAGCGACGCGGCGCAGCTCCGCCGGCTCCAGTTCATTCTGGAGCGCAGCTGCGCCCCAGCGCAGCTGCGCCGTTTCCCAGTTTATTCTGGGCGCAGCTGCGCCGGCTAGCAGAATCCGAATTTTTTTTTCCTTCAATTGAAATAAATGGTTTATTTAATTGATAAAAGTTTAAAATAAAAGAGTTTATTTTATCTAGAATAAGATTTCAGATTGCTAAAATTAAAGTAGTTTAATTTGGATTTGGTTTTTGATTAAAATAAAAGAGTTTATTTTGTTTCAAAACTAAATATTAGCAAAACCTTTGCCCATTAATTGATATCAATGCATATATGGAATCGTTTTATTATTCATGAGATGAATGTTATTTATTGATACATATAGAGATATGTATGATAATAAATAGGGATTGATTATGGACTATTGACCAATGTGTGATTGGAATTATTTTAGAGGATGCTTGAATGGGTTTTTTATAAATGGGGTCTGCGTACCTCGTCTTCTCTAATTTTTCTTAATATAAATTCTATCTCCCT
This sequence comes from Aralia elata, assembly GCA_034770075.1. Lineage (NCBI taxonomy): Eukaryota > Viridiplantae > Streptophyta > Magnoliopsida > Apiales > Araliaceae > Aralia > Aralia elata. The sequence continues at coordinate 240,935 of JAVJAP010000356.1, read as the reverse complement.
CCTATGTACTTCCCCTTGACTGCTGATCAAGGTTTCTATTTATTGTAAATAGTTTATGTAATAGGACTAGTTAGAATTAATTTTGAAGAATTGGAGACGATGGAGCAAGGAGCGCTTGAAGACCCGTTTGTATTGGAGCCCGTGTTTAAATGTAATAGTTATATTTAAATTTTATTCTTGCACCCTAGGTTTGACCTTTTGGTTCACTTGGTGGCTCTAGTGAACCAAACTAGAATAAAAGTCCATAATCAATCCGGATAGAATATAGTATTCTATATGTGCATGATTACTATATATATATATATTATATATTATCCAACATGCTTCGCATGTAAAATAATATGACGCGTATTTTATATATATATGTGTGTGCATGCGCGCTAAATAAGATGAGACTAATAATAATAAACCCCTCAAAGAAATAATATTAAGTCCTAGCGTTCAAAGATATTAGGAATATCGAACGTCGCCTTCTAGCATGGTGATGAGTGGGTTTCATACCTACGAATTAGGTATTGTTAAATTTAATTATTGTTATCTTTAAGTATTTTTAGTATTATTTTATTTGTTTTTGTGTTTATTTATTGTAGGATGGAGTTGGAGGGACATAGAAGATTTGGTGAAGAAAAGAATTAAAAAGGATTAAAATTTGAGCTGAGTGGCATTTTTGTAATTACTGGGACATGACCTAGCGCCAGCGGCGCTACACTCAGCCATGACATACTGCAAGCTAGCGCTATTAGCGCCCAACTTAGCGCCAGCAGCGCTTGGGCTAGCGCCAGCGACGCTAGGGCACGAAATTTGCTGCTGAGTTGCGGCTAGAGGAGAAAAAGGAAGCCAATTCGGAAAAGGATTCTAGCTAATATTGATCAGATAGTGAGAAGGAAACCCTAAGAATAAAAAACTTGGAGACTTTTAGCAATTTTATTATTATTCTACTTTTCTAGAGAGAGATTTGGTGTGAAGTTTAGTGTGGATTATTATTGATCAAGTGCTGGATATTGATGTGGAGTGAACTTTACTTTGGATTTATTTCTTCAATTGGGTTTGATCAATCTAATTCTTCTTTATTCAATTGATTGTTTATTTTCCATGTGTAGATTTGATCCCATAATGGCTTTTGATTCAGACATGAACTAATCTCCATTATGGGATTCTAACGGATTTTAATATGTAGTTTAATTACAAGCTTGATTGTTAGATTGTTTTGCATATCAAAAGGAATTTCTATCATGATTGTTTTGCATGTATGAATGTTTGATCACCATTCGATTTCAGTACTTATATGGAATTGAAAAATAACATATAAGTATGGATTGTAATCATGATAGCTTGCGAATATGAGGCTTAATTGGATAGCTTAATATTTTGTGAATCAGATAGAAATATATTGTTTCACCGTAAGAGTCAAAATAGGGGCTTGTGCTTAAAATCAATATAATTGCAATTTCACATAGAAATATAGTGATTTTGGTTATAGTGGTGATTACATGGTGTCTATCAAGTATGGATATTATGTAAGTAGGTCATAATGAATTGACAAATGGTTATGTCTATTTTAGTGTCCTTGGCTACTTCTCCGTGATATATGAACTTACTAGCATGATAGTGGTAATTAGATGAACTATTAAATGAAGTTAGGATCCCATTAATTCCAAGCTTGATATATTTCGTTAGTCTTTGCATATTTAGTTATTAATTAATATAGAAATAATTTTGTCACCAAAAGTAAGACAATAGTTTATGCAAATAAGTATAGTGATAGAACTGATGCATAGTGAATTAATTTAATCCTGTCTCTGTGGGACGATACTTTACTTCCTCTGTATTACTTGTTGACCACGTATACTTGCGTGAGTTAGAGCTCTTTTATTTAAGACTTAAAAAGAGGCAACAAGTTTTTTGCGCCGTTGCCGGGGACATGCGTTAGATTTTTATTATTATCATCAATTTTAAGCTATATTGTTTGACTTAGACAAATCTAATCTATTCTCATTTCTATTTTTATTTTTGTATTGGTTTCAGGTACTTGTAGAATTTTTATGCACACACGATCATCCAACTCAGAATTAACACTAGCTCAGGATAATATTACGGAAGAGGTTGGAAAGCAAGAGTGCGTAGGAATTTGCAAGCACATGTAGAAAGAACTATTCCGAAGATGGCGGAGGAACAGAGAATTGAGCAAAGAGAGGAACATAAAGCTTTGAGGGACTATTCCATGCCAAACATCACGGGATTGCAGTCTAGCATTGTAAGACCGGCAATAGCAGCAAATACCTTTGAGATTAAACCAGGAACCATTCAAATGGTGCAGAATTCGGTCCAGTTTGGGGGTGCTGCTACAGATGATCCTAATGAGCATCTTTTGAGCTTCATTGAAATATGCGATACATTTAGGTACAATGGGGTGACGGAGGATGCTATCCGACTAAGGCTATTCCCATTCTCATTAAGGGATAGAGCAAGAAGTTGGCTCCATTCTTTGCCTGCAGGATCAATTACTACATGGGAGGACCTAGCACAAAAATTTCTAGCCAAGTTTTTCCCAATGGCTAAAATTGCAAAACTAAGGACAACAATTTCTCAATTTGAGCAACAATAGGGTGAGTCCTTATACGAGGCTTGGGATAGGTACAAGGAGATGTTAAGAAAGTGTCCACACCATGGGATGCTAGATTGGATGGTGATCAACACATTTTATAATGGATTGGGATGGCAGTCTAGGCAGATGGTAGATGCAGCTGCGGGTGGAGCTTTAGGGGCAAAGAGCTACGACGAGGCTTATAACCTTATTGAGACCATGGCAGCAAATGATTTCCAGAATCCTTCAGCCAGAACGTCACAGCCCAGAGTTGCAGGTTTGTTGGAAGTGGATGCTATTACCCAGTTGTCAGCACAGATGGCGGCTATGGCAAAGAAAATAGATTCATTGTCGGAAAGCAAAGCCAAGTCAGTTGCTTTCGTATGTGAGATTTCCGCGGGGTCGCATTCAACAGATCAATGTGCTATCAACTCGGAGTCGGTGCAGTATGTGAACACTTATAAGAAAGACCAAGGTTAGTTTCAGAACACATACCACCCCAACAACCGCAATCATCCAAACTTTAGTTGGTCAAACAACCAAGGAAATCAGCAGCAGTAGTTTCAGCAGAACAATCAGTTCCAGCCGGTGCAGCAACAGTATGCTCCACGACCACCTTTTCCACCGGGATATTCTCAACAACAACATCCTACTCCATATGCACCTCCGCAGGAAAAGAAATCAGAAATGGAGGAGATGATGTTAAAGCACATGGCAAATACAGAGGTGATGATCAAAAGCCAGGCAGTGGCTATTAAAAATCTGGAAGCTCAGATGGGGCAAATGGCGACTATGCTTAACAGCAGGCCCCAGGGTTCATTGCCAAGTAACACAGAGGCAAATCCATGGAGAGAAGGTAAGGAACAGTGTCAGGCCATTACACTCAGATCCGGAAAGCAATATTCAGGAAATATACCAGACTCAGCAGCACCGAGTTTACAAGGGGATGACACTGGGGTAGAAACTGAGATAGAAATTGAAGATGAACAGAAAGAGAAGAAGGATAACTACGAGTCAGTAGAGAAGGAGAAAGCTAGTTCAGATAAGAAGCCCGTGAATACAGTACCGCAAGTTCACTCTCGAGTTCCATATCCGCAAAGATTGAATAAACAGAGGGATGATAAACAGTTCAGAAAGTTTTTGGAGGTTTTTAAGAAACTGCAGATCAACATACCTTTCGCGGAGGCATTGGAACAAATGCCAAGTTATGCAAAGTTTATGAAGGGTATACTGTCAAGGAAGAGAAGGTTAGACGAGTTTGAGACAGTGGCCTTGACAGAGGAATGCAGTGCAGTGCTTCAACGTAAATTACCTCCAAAGCTGAAAGATCCGGGCAGTTTCACAATTCCATGCACGATCGGAAAGATGAGCTTCGATAAATGTTTGTGTGATCTTGGGGCAAGTATCAACCTGATGTCGTTGTCAGTATTCAGTCAGTTGGGATTGCCGGAACCAAGACCAACAAATATATCTCTGCAGTTAGCCAATAGATTTATCACATATCCACGGGGGATAGTGGAAGACGTACTGGTGAAAGTGGACAAATTTATCTTTCCGGCGGAATTCATCATTCTGGATTATGAAGAGGACAAAAATATACCAATCATAATAGGGAGACCATTCCTAGCCACTGGGAGGACTTTGATAGACGTGCAGAAAGGGGAGCTTACAATGCGTGTACATGACCAGGAGGTGACGTTTAACGTTTTCAAAGCAATGAAGCTTCCAACCGATGAAGAAGAATGCTTCAGAGTAGATTTGGTGGATAGTATAGTGCATGATGAAGTTGGAAGTTTGTTGGGATATGAACCACTGCAATGAGTGATTGCTGAAAATTCAGATTTGGAGGATGACGAATGTGCCGAACTTGTGCAATATTTGGATACCACCCCCAAATTCGAAAAATTCAGAACACCTATCGAGCCACTTACGAAAGCGGGAGAGACATCGGTAAAGTTGAAACCATCTCTTGAGATACCTCCTGAACTTGAACTTAAACCACTTCCAGATCATCTCAGGTACGCATTTTTAAATAAAGATTCAAAGCTACCTGTGATTATTTCATCTGCATTAACATCTTTTTAGGAGGAAAAACTGCTACGAGTGCTTAGAGAGTTTAAATCAGCTATTGGATGGACCATAGCAGATATTAAGGGGATAAGCCCTTTTTTTTGCATGCATAAGATCCTGCTGGAAGATGGTAGTAAGTCGACAGTTGAACAGCAAAGAAGGCTCAATCCGATATTGAAAGAAGTGGTCCAGGATACAGGAAAAGTTTAATCAAATGATGATAGTTATTTTTTGCCAATGGATGGAGATAAGTTTGGGGGTTTTCAAACGTACAATGATGCCAAGGAATTCAAAGAAAAGACTAAGAGGAGGCATGCAATGACATTTTTTGCGATTGAACCAGAATGAGATTCAGAGACAGTCAAGCTAATTGACTATAACTTAGCGCTATCTGGGAGGCAACCCAATGTTTTAATTTTCTGTTTTGCTTTTATTTAGTCAACTATTTTTGTTTTAAAAAAAAATGCAAAAATACTAGATCGGGTTTAATGAGGGCACATCACACAAAAGCACGAACATAATACCAAGATTTGCTTTCTCCTTCCCCAAGTCAAATTGCAATTCTACTACATGGGCTATTCCAGTTTCCACCAGCTCCTCCTTTATCTATTTACCCACCACCTGACTCGCCTCCTGATGCGGATGATGATGATGATGATGACGCTGCCGCTGGCAGTGATGCTGAGTAGTGTTTCATCAGGGGAGTCCTCTGTTCTTAATCTATTATTATTTTTCAATGAGGACATTGTCTTGTTCAGGTTGGGGGGTAGTTTTTTTTTGTTTGCATATAGATTGTTATGTTTATTGTGTTTATGCATGATGCATGGTAGTTGCATTGCGTTTTAGGTTATGTTATACATGTAGTTTCATGAATTAAGCATAAATTGATATAGTATCTAATGTGGCCAATGATAAGACTGGTTTCATGGTTTTAACTTGAGAAGAATTGAAAACTAGTGTTTAGTGATGACTTTGATTAGGTAGTGAAGTTTAACCTGTCTGAAACTTTTGTTAATAAGGAAAGCACACAATCAATTGTTTTGATTAGTTTAATTCAAATTGTTGCATAATTTTCTTCTGGTGGAAGATTTGGGGTTTAAACTTGATACTATTGGTGAAACATCCATTTAATAAAACACAGGCAAGAATCTAAGTTTGGGGGAATCTTGGGGTGTAAAAAAAAAAGAAGAGAAATTTGCAAATTTTGAACCTTTCCCAATTGAAGAATGGATCATGTGGTGGGTTGAGATGGAGCGTAAAACGCACTCACTCATAAACACATGGAACGAGATGGAGCGTAAAACCCACTTGTTCAAAAGAAAGTGAGATGGAGCATAAAATGCACTCACTAAAAAGAAAATATTTGTTTTAAATTCCTGGGGAAGGGTTTAAAAAGGATTTAAATGTGTTAAATAACCTTAGTGATGCCCTATGCTTAGTGATTGATTGAATCAGTTGAATTGGTTGTGTTCACGGGTTGAATTGAGTTGCAATTAAAAGTTTTCTTCTAAGAAGTCAATTATGTGATGGATTTGAATTGTAATTGATTGAAATGGTTGATATACACACACGCACGACATGGGTGATGACAGGTGTAACTTAACTACTTGGTTGGAGTTAGAAACTTTGCATTGGTTAGAGATTCTACTTAAGTATGTATGATATCTTTGAGGCCTGATGTTGGATACTGTGTTGGTTAATTGTTTGATTCGTAGGCATGATAGTTAGTTTGCATTTGCATCATTGCATTGCTTGAGGACAAGCAATTGGTTAAGTTTGGGGGTATTTGATGAGTGGGTTTCATACCTACGAATTAGGTATTGTTAAATTTAATTATTGTTATCTTTAAGTGTTTTTAGTATTATTTTATTTGTTTTTGTGTTTATTTATTGTAGGATGGAGTTGGAGGGACATAGAAGATTTGGTGAAGAAAAGAATTAAAAAGGATTAAAATTTGAGCTGAGTGGCATTTTTGTAATTATTGGGACATGACCTAGCTCCAGCAGCGCTTGGGCTAGCGCCAGCGACGCTACACTCAGCCATGACATACTGCAAGCTAGCGCTATTAGCGCCCAACTTAGCGCCAGCAGCACTTGGGCTAGCGCCAGCGGCGCTAGGGCACGAAATTTGCTGCTGAGTTGCGGCTGGAGGAGAAAAAGGAAGCCAATTCGGAAAAGGATTCTAGCTAATATTGATCAGATAGTGAGAAGGAAACCCTAAGAATAAAAAACTTGGAGACTTTTAGCAATTTTATTATTATTCTACTTTTCTAGAGAGAGATTTGGTGTGAAGTTTAGTGTGGATTATTATTGATCAAGTGCTGGATATTGATGTGGAGTGAACTTTACTTTGGATTTATTTCTTCAATTGGGTTTGATCAATCTAATTCTTCTTTATTCAATTGATTGTTTATTTTCCATGTGTAGATTTGATCCCATAATGGCTTTTGGTTCAGACATGAACTAATCTCCATTATGGGATTCTAACGGATTTTAATATGTAGTTTAATTACAAGCTTGATTGTTAGATTGTTTTGCATATCAAAAGGAATTTCTATCATGATTGTTTTGCATGTATGAATGCTTAATCACCATTCGATTTCAGTACTTATATGGAATTGAAAAATAACATATAAGTATGGATTGTAATCATGATAGCTTGCGAATATGAGGCTTAATTGGATAGCTTAATATTTTGTGAATCAGATAGAAATATACTGTTTCACCGTAAGTGTCAAAATAGGGGCTTGTGCTTAAAATCAATATAATTGCAATTTCACATAGAAATATAGTGATTTTGGTTATAGTGGTGATTACATGGTGTCTATCAAGTATGGATATTATGTAAGTAGGTCATAATGCATTGACAAATGGTTATGTCTATTTTAGTGTCCTTGGCTACTTCTCTGTGATATATGAACTTACTAGCATGATAGTGGTAATTAGATGAACTATTAAATGAAGTTAGGATCCCATTAATTCCAAGCTTGATATATTTTGTTAGTCTTTGCATATTTAGTTATTAATTAATATAGAAATAATTTTGTCACCAAAAGTAAGACAATAGTTTAGGCAAATAAGTATAGTGATAGAACTGATGCATAGTGAATTAATTTAATCCTGTCTCTGTGGGACGATACTTTACTTCCTCTGTATTACTTGTAGACCACGTATACTTGCGTGAGTTAGAGCTCTTTTATTTAAGACTTAAAAAGAGGCAACACATGGTAAAGCAATAGAGTATTAAATATTTAATATGAGTTTGTTGTGCACACACAAGGCGAGTATTAAATATTTAAGATGTTGTTTTATCACATTTAATGCTTATTAAGGAATTGAACATTACTACTTTGTTGTGCACACACAAGGGCGGTCTTTTTCTCTTCACATATATGGAAGTGCTAGGTTGGACTTAACTTAGATTATTTTAGTTCGGATGTGCACACACTTGACCATTATAATCTAAGAGGCAAAATACAAGGGGTTACATAGTGATGTAATTGACAATAGTTGTCTACCTATTTATTTATATATAGTTTGTTGTGCACACACAAGGCTATATACATTTGAAATGGAATCCTTAATCTCACTAGCAAATCTTTAATTAGATTTGCCGAGCTATATATTGAGGATAATATAGTTTAATGAAAAAGTGAGAGATACCAATTTAAAATAAAGACCTAATTTATTTTGGTAATTAATTAAATGAATGTATGCTAAAATGTTGTCTATTTCACATGCAGAATTTAAAAATGTCAAACTCACTATCACTGCGTAGCATACTTGATGCTAACAAATTGACCGGACCGAATTACACGGACTGGTTAAGGAATCTGAGAATTGTTCTCACTGCTGAAAAGATTTCTTGTGTCCTAAATTCGCCAGTCCCTGCAAATGTTGCAGAAATAGCCTCTGAGGAAGAAATTGCTACTTTCAGAAAGTGGCAAGATGATGCAATCTTGGCTCAATGCATCATGCTCGCATCCATGAGTAACGAGCTTCAGCGTCAACATGAAACTATGGATGCTCCTACTATATTGCTGCACCTCAAAGAGTTGTATGGTGAGCAGAGTAGGACTGCTAGATATCAGATATCTAAGGAGCTCTTCCGATCTCGTATGACTGAGGGCACTGCTGTTGAGACTCATGTCCTTAAGATGATCAATTTGATTGAACAACTTGGACAGCTTGGGTTCGTGATGGATGGGGAGTTAAGTCAAGATTTGATCTTGCAGTCACTCCTGGACACCTTCTCATAATTTATTGTGAATTTTCACATGAATAAGTTGGACGTCAGCTTGCCTGAGTTACTTAACATGTTGAAAACTGCTAAAGGTCACTTCTCATCCAACAAGAACCAAGTTTTACTAGTGAATGATTCTTTCAAGAAAAGGAAGAGGCCCAATGTGTCTTCTGAAAAAGAAGAAAAACAAGAAGGCTAAGGGCAAGGCGAAGAGAAAGGATAAAAGAAACCTGATCCAGATAGCAAAGGAATTTGCTACCATTGCAATAAGCCGGGACACTGGAAGAGGAACTGCAAGCAGTATCTTGCGGACCAGAAGAAGCTTGGAGAAGCTTCAACTTCCGATCTAAGTTTGTTCATGATTAAAATTAATATTTCTGAAAGTCAAAATTCTACTTGGGTATTGGATACCGGCTGTAGTTCTCACATATGTAATAATATGCAGGGACTAAGCAGAAGTAGAAAGCTGAACAAGGATGAAGTCATCTTACGAGTGGGAAATGGAGCAAAGGTTGCTGCATTAGCTGTAGGGACTTATTGTTTAGCACTGCCTTCGGGCAAGTTCATTAGTTTAAATAATTGTTATTATGTTCCGACACTCATTAGAAACATTATTTCAATTTCTGTATTGGATATGGATGGTTTTGATATTATAATAAAGAACAATAGTTGTTCTATTTATAATAAAAATGTTTTATATGGTGTTGGCAATCTACTGAATGGACTTTACATACTTGACTTGCATGAAAATATACTTCAAATTGAACAAACTAAGAAAAGAAAAAGAAATGATGTTAATTATACCTTTATGTGGCACTATAGACTCGGTCATATCAATGAAACAAGATTATCCAAATTACATAAAGATGGGCTTTTAGAGCTATCTGATTACGAATCATATCCGACTTATGAATCTTGTCTCATGGGTAAAATGACTAAATCTCCTTTTATTGGAAAAAGAGAAAGAGTTACAGAGTTGTTAGCGTTGGTACACACAGACGTATGTGGACCTATGACAATGAATGCACGAGGAGGGTATTCTTATTTTATTACTTTCACTAATGATCATTCTAGATTTGGATATGTGTATTTAATGAAATACAAATCTGAATCGTTTGAAAAGTTCAAAGAATTCAGAAGTGAAGTAGAGAAGCAAACTGGTAAGAGTATTAAGATTCTTCGATCAGATCGAGGAGGGAAATACTTAACTAATGAGTTTCTCAATTGTCTCAAAGAAAATGGTATAATCTCACAATGGACTCCACCAGGGACGGCACAGTTGAATGGTGTATCTGAAAGGAGAAATCGAACATTGTTGGACATGGTTCGTTCCATGATGAGTTTTACCGACCTTCCAGTATCCTTCTGGGGTTATGCCCTAGAATCGGCTGCATACCTACTTAACAAGGTACCTACCAAATCCGTCCCAAAAACCCCATATGAGATATGGACAGGGAGAAAACCTAGTCTTAAGCATGTTAAGACTTGGGGTTATCCAGCTTATGTCAAAAGGTTTGAGCATGATAAGCTGAAGACTAGATCCGACAAGTGTAGATTTGTGGGATATCCTAAAGAAAGTTTAGGATATTATTTCTATCATCCTACTGATCAAAAGGTGTTTATAGCAAAACACGCTGGTTGCCTTCTTGGAAAAGGAGTTTATCCTTGAAGGGGACAGTGGGAGTAAGATATATCTCGAAGAAGTTCAAGAACCACAAAATACTCCGGATCAAAGTCAGGTACCTGACCAAGTAGTAGAACCTACTATACCACAACCTATTCGTAAATCTGGAAGAGTACCGAAGATACCTGAGAGGTATGGATTCATCATAGAGGATGATGATGAGGTACGCATCATAGATGATGATGATCCATTGACTTACGAAGAGGCTATAAGTAGTGATGACTCAGAGAAATGGCTAGAAGCCATGAAATCTAAGATGGACTCCATGTATGAAAATCAAGTATGGACTTTGGTTTCACCACCTGAGGGTATTAAGCCTATTGGGTGTAAATGGGTCTTTAAGAGAAAGACTGGAGCAGATGGCAAGGTAGAAACCTATAAGGCCGGACTGGTTGCAAAAGGTTTCAAACAAAGACAAGGAGTTGACTATGATGAAACCTTCTCACCAGTAGCTATGCTCAAGTCCATTCAGATTTTGCTTGTAATTGCAGCTTATTATGACTACGAGATCTGACAAATGGACGAGAAAACGGCCTTCCTCAATGGAGAGCTTGAGGAGAATGTATATATGATACAGCCAAAGGGTTTTGTTTCAACGGTTGGAACAAACCAAGTCTGTAAGCTACAACGATCCATTTATGGGTTGAAGCAAGCTTCTCGAAGATAGAGCATCCGTTTTGATGAGATAATCAAAAGGTTTGATTTTATCAAAAATGAGGATGAACCTTGTGTGTACAAGAAGGTTAGTGGGAGCGTTATATCATTCCTTGTATTATATGTTGATGATATATTAGTGATAGGGAATGATGTTCCTATGCTACAGTCGATCAAAATATGGTTATCTAAACACTTCTCCATGAAGGACTTGGGTGAGGCATCCTATATCTTGGGGATAAAGATCTATAGAGATAGATCTAAAAGGATGCTAGGCTTGACCCAAGGAAAGTACATTGACTCGATGCTAAAGAAGTTTAGCATGGAAGATTCCAAGAGAGGTCTCATGTCGATGAGCCATGGAATACATCTCTCCAAGAAACAGGCTCCAAAGACACCTGAGGAGAGAGACGATATGAGTAAGATTCCTTATGCTTTAGCAATAGGATCTATCATGTACGGTATGATATGTACTAGACCAGATGTCGCTCATGCACTTAGTGTAACAAGCAGATATCAGTCGAATCCAGGAGAAGAACACTGGAAGGCAGTGAAAAACATCCTAAAGTACTTGAGAAGAACTAAGGATGTATTTCTTGTCTACGGTGGGTCTGAATTGAAACTAGAGGGCTATACAGACTCAAGTTTTCAAACGGACCAAGATGACAGTAAATCCGTTTCAGGGTATGTGTTTACCTTAAACGGTGGCGCGGTGAGTTGGAAGAGTTCCAAGCAGCAAACAGTTGTTGATTCAGTGACAGAGGCAGAGTACATAGTTGCAAGTGAAGCTGCAAAGGAAGCTATTTGGATGAAGAAGTTCATAACTAAACTTGGAGTGGTTCCTAGCATTAGAGGAGTCGTACCTTTATTATGTGATAACAACGGAGCTGTTGCGCAGGCTAAGGAACCCAGGTCTCATCAGAAATCCAAACACGTGTTGCGGCGGTTATATTTGATTAGAGAGATCATTGAAAAATGAGATGTCATCCTGGAGCGTGTGGACTCTCAAGACAACATTGCAGATCCATTTACTAAAGCTTTAACTCAACAGCAGTTTGATCGTCACTTAGAGAAGATGGGTATTAGATACCAAGGCGATTGGCTTTAGTGCAAGTGGGAGATTGAAAGTAGTATGCACACAAGCCAATCATATTTGATATGATGTAGCATATACTTTGTAATCTTATTCATTTATTAATAAAAGAATTGATTTTCTTAAAAGGCATTTTATATTATCTACATGGTGCTATTATATTAAATGTGATAAACTCATAGTTTTGAGCAATGCTTTTAGAATCACGATGGTGATCATGCTAATGAGATCTAAATTCTGTATAGGTCATAAACTAAAATTGTTCCTAATCGTTGGATTACTAAAAAGGGGATTAGTGAATCCGGATAGATTAGTACATACGTTGCTTGCTCTTAAGAAGAGGATGATTGATCTCATAATCATTTGGGTGGAGACACTAAAGCAAGTATGTAGGTGCTTATTGGAGAATAAGTTTACTGAACGTGGCTCGCTAAGGAATACCAAATTGAGTTTTACTCACCTGTCAATAGGAATTCCTCTAGTGATAGTAGTACAAGTGATCCTTGGACTTGAGATCATCATAGTATCTTGTGTATGATGAGTTATACTTTGACATATCCCTTAAGACCTTTTGGGTATATCAAAGGATATGGTTGGGTATAATGTGTTATACATGGAAATAGGTGAATGATTAACAAAGAATCTACCTCTTCTAGTAAAAGATGAAATGTCCTATGTGATTCGATAAATGACAACTCAGTAGTCCTTGGCCAAGGTAGAATGAAATTAGAAAGGAGTTTCTAATTTGCATTATTTCGAGTTGTGCATTTGGGAATCGAAATACATATGATTAAAAAAGATAAGACTTGACAGTAAATCCATGTCTTATATTTAATTGGGACATTGTATGGTAGAAGGATTGAATTGTACGGTAAGTATGCACTGAAAGGTTCTTTTGTGTTTAATGTTGAAATCTATATTATCTGGAAAGTCGTTGATCGCTAAGGGGGCTTACCCTTATTATAGAATAAATATTATTTATTTAAATGAATTAAATAGTTTAATTTATTTATTTAAATAAGATTAGAATTGTTCTAATTGATTTATTGACAACCGGTTTAATATGGAGAACCTAAAGGGTCACACCGCAAAAAAAAAAATTTATTTAAGAAGTAAATGGCATAATTGTAATAATAAATTAAGTGTATTTAATGTAATCTATGGAGATAGAATAAATTAAATAGCTTAATTTTTATTATTTAATATTTTGGAAATATTAAATATAAATTAATAAAAGGAGTCTTATTATTATTATTACTATTACTATTATTTAATTCCTAATATGGATTGAGAATTAATTAATAGAAGTACTCTCCCATTAATTCCTAATTGGATTAGGAGCATAATTAATTAGAATTTAATTATAATAGAAATCCTAATCCTAAATTGTTTAGGGAAGGGTTATTCCTACATCTATAAATAAGAGGAGTCTTATCATAAATTAGGGTTACACACTCTTGCATTAGATTGTGGAGAGTACTTATAATTTTTATAGAGATAGAAACTAGGGTTTTGCCAATACCCAACTTCTTGAATACCTATTCTTCCTTGGTGGATCACCTCTAGAGGCCAAACACTTGGGTGGCTAACGTTGATCAAGCAAAGGAATTTAATCGGTGGAATTCGAGGAGAACACGAAGGACTAGGAGTTGAACTTGTACCCGAGGAAGCTTTATTCAACGAGGGTATATTTCTTATTCTCTTTCTCTTTCGTTTATATCGTTAATTGAGCACATAGATTGATAATGGTGATGGTTTGTATTAAAATTTTAAAAACCGTTTTTATCACGCTTCCGCCCTATTTATGTAATTTGATTGCATGCTTGCGTTATATACAAACCTAACATCTAATATCCTTATTCTCTAAGTGACGATTATCCTACTGTTGGATAAAGCTTTAGTAAATGGATATGCAATGTTGTTCTTGAGAGTCCATTATCTCTATAGTGACTTCTCCTCTTTCAATGATTTTTCTAATCAAATGAAAGTGTTGCAACACATGTTTGAATCCAAGATGAGACTTAGGGACTATTCCTAGTTCTATAATAAACTTTTTATCTAAACAATCAACTTGCAGCTTCATTTACAGTTATATACTTTGTCTTTGTCACTAAACTTGCAACTCTTAGCTATTTGGAACTTTTCCAATTCATTGCACCACCATTCAAGGTAACAATTTACCCTATACTGGATTTGTTATCATCTTGGTCAATCTGAAAAACTTGAGTCTGTTTAACCCTCCAGTTTTAATTCAGACCCACTATAAATCATGATCACATCTTTAGTGTCGGTTAAGTACTTTAAGATATTTTTCACTGTCAAACAGTGATCTTCTCCAGAATATGATCGATCAACATCAGGTCTTATACATTTCATTGTATACATGATAGTAACTGATGCGATCTCTCTTTCATTGAGGACAATTTAAAGAGATACACTCCATGGCTCATCATCATGAGACCTCTCTTGGAGTTTGTCATGCTAAATGCCTTTAGGCATCGAATGAATATACGTTCCTTGGGTTAAGCTGAGCATCCTTTTAAATCTATCTATATAGATTTATATCCCCAATTTATAGGATGCTTCTCCCAAGTCATTCATGGAGGAATGTTTAGACAATTTTATCTTTACTGATTGTGGCACTGGTATGTCATTCCTTATCAGTAGTATATCAATATATAATACTAAGAATGTCACAGTGCTCCCACTGACCCTTTTGTACATACTAGGTTCATTCTCGTTTTTGATAAAATCAAACTCTTTTGATTGTCTCATCAAAATAAATGTTCCATCTTTGAGAAGCTTGCTTCAATCCATTAATGGATTGTTGTAGCTCATATACATGATATGCTTCAACCATTAAAACAAATCTATCTGGTTGTATCATACATACATTCTTCTCAAGTCTTCATTAAGGAAGGATGTCTCCACATCCATTTGCCAGATTTCGTAATAAGCTATAATCACAAGCAAAATCCGAATGGACTTGAGCATTACTACCGGTAATAAGGTTTTATCACAGTAAACTCCTTCACTTTATTTGAAACCTTTTAAACAAGTCTGGTCTTATAGGTCTCCACCTTGGCATCTGCTCTAGTCTTTCTCTTAAAGACCTATATACACCCTTTAGGCTCTATGCCTACCGGAGGGTTAACCTAAGTCTACACTTGGTTTTTCATATATGGAGTCCATTTTGGATTTTATGGCCATCTGCTATTTCTCTAAGTGTCTACTATTCATAGCATCATCGTATATAACTAGATCATCATCATCTATGATGTGTACCTCATCATCATCCTCTATGATGAATCCATACCTTCCAGGTATCTTCGGTACTCTTCTAGATTTATGATTTGGTTGTGGTACAATAGGTCTATCTACAGGTTCCTCGGTTTGACTTATAGTGCTTTGTGGTTCTTGAACTCCTTCAAGACCTATTACCCTCCCACTAGTTCCTTCAATGATAAACACCTTTATCTAAGAAGGCAACGTGTTTCGCAACAAACACCTTTTGCTTAGTAGGATTATATAACTCTTATCCTAAACTTTCTTTAGGATATCCCACAAATCTGCACTTGTCAGATTTTGTCCCAAGCTTATCCTTTCGAAACCTTTTCACATAAGGTGGACAACCCCTTATCTTAACATACTTCAGACTAGGAATCCTCTCTATCCATAATTCATATGGAGTCTTGGGGAAAAAATTTAATGTTACCTTATTTTGTAGATATGCAGTCGTTTTTAGGGCTTATCCCCAGCAAGATACTAGAATGTCGGTAAAAATCAACATGGACTGCACCATGTCCAACAAGGTACGATTTCTCCGTCTAGATACACCAATCAATTATTGCTTATCAAGAGGTGTCCATTATGAGAAAATACTATTTTGAAATGATCTAGAAACTCATTGTACAAATATTCCTTCCTCGATCTGATCAAAGAATCTTAATACTTTGTCAATTTGTTTCACTTCTAAATTCTTTGAACCTTTCAAGTGATTCAGACTTGTATTTCATCAAATACACATATTCAACTCTTTGAATGATCATCTTCTTTTCTTTTACTAGTTCGTTCAATTTGCAAAATTATTTTCATGTAAGTCAAGTATACGAAGTCTATTAAGTAATCTTCCAGTTTCAAACAAAACATTATTATTATAAATAGAGCAACAATTACTGTTAAATATAATACCAGAACTTTCCTTGTCCAATAACGGAAAGAAATAATGTTTCTAATGAGAACTGGAACATAGTAACCACTTATTAACTTAATAGACTTGCCCGTAGGCAACACTAAACTATAAGTTCCTACGTCTAATGCAGCAACCTTTGCTCTATTCTCAAGCGCATAATTACTTCCCTTTTATTTAGCTTTCTATTTCTACTTAGTCTCTGCATCGAATTGCATATGTGAGAACTACAGTCGGTATCCAATACCCAAGTAGAACCTTGACTTACACAAAGATTTATTTCAATCATTAACAAACCTATATTTGTAACCGAAGTTTCACTAAACTTCTTCTGGTTAACCTCTGCAAGATGCTCCTTACAATTTCCTTTCTAATATCCAGGCTTATTGCAGTGCAAGCAAACTCCTTTGCTATTTGTATCAGTTTTGTTCTTAGTGTCCTTAGTTGTAACGACCGTGAATTCAGGATAGCCTTGTAATTCGAGATTATAAATATTGATGCATATTATTTAAATAAATTTTATGAGTAATATTTTTATGTGATTAAATAAATATGTATATGTGTTATATGTATACATATATTTATTTTTATATGATGAGATGTATATTTATAGTTGGTTTAAACTAGTTTAATTGTTTGAACTTACTAAAGAAGCTAACATTTCAAATTAAGTGGTTAAAACTCGAATTTGAGTTCAGATTAGAATTTGGAGAAACGGACTGCGAATTTAAATCCGGAACGTCCAAATTAGTCAGGATAGACCCTGAACACATTTTGTGTCGAGGTTGACTTTTTGGTCAAAAGTCCACCGGTTGACTTTTTTGGTAAAAAGTTAAACACGAATTTCAGAGATGAATTTGACGAAACGGATATTCCCATGACAATGAGAATGTCGATTTTAGTAGGAATCGACAGTCTTCACGAAAAAGTTGAATTTCGAATGTAAAAAATGATAAAATGGGCCATTAAATGGATAAATGAGTATTAAATAGGAATAATCAGCCAAGGTAGACCCCATGAGACAGCTGATATGATTTTGATTGGTGGAACAAATCAGCAAACAAGCAAAGGAAGAAGAAGACCAATGGATGGAATGAAGAGAAAAGGAAAAATAAACTCAAAAACTCCTTGACTTCTAAATCCTTTCATCCTCTTCTTACCAAATCATCTAATGAAGAATATGAAGAGTTGGAGAAAGATCAAAGGTCATCTAACAATCTTCTACATATACTCCTTTCCTAAACTCATGCCCAATTTTTCAAAATCATATTTTCCGAATGAAAAAATTGAGTGAGAGTGAGAAAGAGTGTTGAAGATTCAAGGAGCGGGTGGAGAAGACGAGCTACAAGGGAGAAGAAAAGAAGGAAGAGAAAGACTTAGGTACACTTTGTCTTTCCAAGCCATTCAATCCGTTTCCTTCTCTTGAATCAAGCTCAGTCCATTCGCTAGGAGAGGAAGGAAGCAATCTGCAGAATACAAAGAAGAAATAAGAATAAGTTCTAGAGAGGGAGAGAGAGGTGGTGCACGGGTGAAGAAGAGAAGGAAGCCAAAGCAAAGGATAAGAGCTCAAGCAAGCCCTAGCCAATCTTTTTAATCATCTAGGAAGGATTTACAGAGGTAAACAATCAATCAAATCCATTCCATTCGATTTCTTGTTAAGGTTTTCAAGTTTTTGTGGTTTTTGAGCTCTTGAGCTTGTAATTCGATTTTCTGGCGATTCTTATTGTTTTTGTTTGTGTTGGATGTTTGTAAATGTTGTTAAGAGGTTATGTAAGCCATTAATAACATCAAGTGGAACCAAAAACACGAGAATAATCCGTACTTATACTTAAAGGATGAATAACATGAAGAACAATGGACTTTGGATATGAATATAGACTGTGGGACGATTTAGAGGACCTTGTAGCTATGATTTCGTGTATGTTTAATTTATTTGTTGTTATGATATTATAGTTCCATGGGTTACAAAGTTAACCCAACTAGAATCGAGTAAAAAGGTGTAAAAATGAAGATTTGGTGATGATTTTAGTGAAGAACACTTAGAACATTCAAAACATTGCATGAGTTGATACTTTGGCCTAAGATTTGGCTATATTAATGTTAATGAGTAGCTCTTAATTTTTTATATGTTGTAGCTCTATGTCTTAGGAGTCCATAGAGTCTAGAACGGACCAATTTGAACGTCTAGAGAAGAAGTTATGAGGATTGGAGTGAAGGACGGTCAAAATCGCGATGTCTGGCAGGGGCCATCAGGCCACCCGCACGCCCGCACCAAGGCCCCGTGCGCCTGCACGCGCGCGTGATGAGTAGGTTTTTAGCCTACAAGTTTGATATGTCTATGGCTTAGTTCTTTACTTGTTTTTAAGTGTTTTTGGTATCTTTTATTTGCTTTCATGTTGCTTTTGAAGGTCATGGCTGGCTGCGGATTGAAAAGAAGAAAATTGGCTGGGTGCAGGGCATTCTCGCCGGGGCGAGAATTTGTGAGTTATATTTCTCGCCGGGACAGAAGTTCACCGGGGCGAGAACTTTTGACCTGAACTTCTCGCCGGGGCGAGAAAGCGACTGATGGAAATTTTTTAAGTTGCTGCCATTCAGTTATTTTAGAAAGGTTGAAGTGGTCAAGGACTCTTGTTATTAATCTGATTGAGGGACTTAAGGAGACTATAAATAAAAGATCAAGACTTGGATTAAAAGAGACACAGACTGATATTCAGAGATTGACTTTTAGAGCTGAGCAAGGAGATTGGAGGACAAGTCAAGCATCGTGAGAAGTTCAGATTGGAGAGCTAGAGATTATACTGAGTTTTCTTTTAATCTTTATCCTCTGATTTGTAATTAATTATGATGACTTATTTTGGTATTCTAGTTTTAATTGTTAGTATGAACTAAATTCTTAGTTAAGGCTACAATGGAACCAGTTATAGTTATGAGTTGATTATCTATTTGATTTTAATTGTTCAATTTGATGGGAGTTGTCTATCTTATTTTATGCTTGTTGATTAATTGTTTGGCCGACAATTAGCGGATTACCTTAGATGAATTCGGGAGATGAAATCTGGGGTTAGAACTGGATAAGATAGCGTGTATTCTTAATTATTTGCAAGCGTTGAATAATTAGATTTGTGAAGTGAATAGGGATATCTCTTTGCTGCATGTAACAATTGGAAATTGGAACTTAATGAATTTAATCCTTTAACTTTGCATAGGAATATCGTAGAGTAATTGGAATAGATAGATTTATTTGATCACTTGGAAAAGGGCTTATAAATACAATTGAATTTCTGTTAACAACTCCATTGAAGGGAATAATTGGAAGATATAGAGAGATTGATTTATGATAAATAACTGGGGATATTGTAGTTTTAATCATCGTAAATCTGAATTTCAACCTTTGAATTAATTGTTAGTGTTAGTATTTATTTAATTATTACCAATTAAAAACCCAAATTTGTGATTGTTTAATAGAATATGCATAGTTAAGATTGATAATTGGAAGTCTAAAATACAGTAATTCTTTGTGGGTTCGATACTCTCTCTTATCACTTTATTACTTGTTGATCGTGTATACTTGCACGTAATTGTTGATTGTAAAATCGGACAACAAGTTTTTGGCGTCGCTGCCGGGGAATTATTTGTGTTTATAATTTTCAATATCAGTTTAATTAAGTCTGTTTTAGTTAAGCAAACTTATTTTTCTTTTGTTTCTTGTTCAGGTTTGGTTTGATTCGTTTATGCAAACGCGATCAAAACAACCGTAACTCGTGCAGTGTGAGGATAATCTTGAGAACAAGCTTCGTCAGTTGAGAAAATTCTGTCAGGAGACACTTGAGAAAGAGAAAATGGCTAACGAAGAACAAAAATCATTGAGGGAATATGTTATGCCTAAGATAGATGACATCAAGTAAAGCATCACGAGGCCAGCCATCACTGCTAATTCCTTCGAGATCAAGCCGAGTACAATTCAGATGATTCAGAATTCGGTACAGTTTGGGGGATTAGCCAACGACGATCTTAATGCACACTTGGTTATCTTTCTTGAGATTTGTGATACATTCAAATATCCCAATGTATCTGATGATGCGGTGAGATTACGTCTATTTCCGTTTACACTAAGGGATAAAGTAAAGGGTTGGTTGCATTCACTTCCGCCAGGGTCCATCACAACTTGGGATGACTTGGCCCAGAAATTCCTCGCAAAATTCTTTCCGCCGGCTAAGTCTGCTAAGTTGAGAAACGATATTTCTACTTTTGAGCAAAGTCATGGAGAGTCACTGTCCGAGGCTTGGGAAAGGTTCAAAGAGTTATTGAGAAGATGTCCACATCATGCGTTACCCAAGTGGCTGCAGATTCAGTCATTCTACAATGGGTTGAGTAGTAACACTCGAGCAAGTATAGATGCAGCTGCGGGGGGAGCTTTAATGGATAAGAATTTTGATGAAGCTTTAACTTTGTTAGAGACTATGGCTGCAAATAACTACCAATGGCCGACGTCAAGAATGAATCACCAAAAGGTAGCTGGAGTTTTGGAAGTAGATGCGGTCACGGCACTAACAGCTCAGATGGCGGCCATGTCTAAGAAGATTGAAGCTTTGGCAGAATCGAAAGTCCAGCAAGTAGCCTATGTGTGTGAGCTATGTGCAGGTGCACATCCAACGGAGTATTGTGCCATTAATTTGGAATCGGTATAGTATTTGGGGAGTTATAACAGACCGCAACAGCCATATCAGAATGCTTATAATCCGGGGTGGAAGAATCATCTGGGTTTCTCTTGGAGCAATAACACTCAGATTCAAAATCCCGCTCCTAGAACTCAAAATCCCCCCAGGTTTTCAGAACCCAGGCAGAGAAAAAACCGAGTTTAGACGAATCGTTGGCAAAGTTTATCACAACATCTGAGAAAAAAATGAATGATCAAGATAAGTTGCTAACTCAGGTAGATTTGAATATGAAGAGCCAGGCAGTGTCAATTAGGAACTTGGAAAACCAGCTGGGACAGTTGGCTCACGTCTTGAACACTCGACCACAAGGAGCACTTCCAAGCGATACAGAAGTTAACCCAAGAACGGAAGGAAAGGAACAGTGTAAGGCTGTCACCTTAAGGAGTGGTAAAGAGCTGCCTGATGAAGTTAAAGGAAATTCGAAACCAAAAACAGTTGTGGAGAATGAGGATGAGGAAGCACCGGTGAAAAGTAAGGTGAATGAATCAGAAAAGGTGAAGGATACAGGTTTGGAGGTAAAGTCAAAGGAACTCAAGCTAGATAGTATAGTGCCTCCCGTACCCTTTCCACAAAGATTGCAGAAAGCCAAGCTAGACAAGCAATTTTCCAGATTTTTGGATGTTTTCAAGAAACTACACATTAATATACCATTTGCAGAAGCCCTAGAACAGATGCCTAGTTATGCAAAGTTTATGAAGGAGGTTTTGTCAAAGAAAAGGAAATTGGGTGAATTCGAAACGGTGGCACTCAGCGAGGAGTGCAGCGCAATTTTGCAAAACAAGTTGCCACCTAAACTAAAGGATCCAGGAAGCTTCACTATCCCTTGTGTAATTGGTAACCAGTTCTCTGGAATGGGATTGTGTGATTTAGGAGCTAGCATCAATTTAATGCCGTTATCAGTTTACACTCAGCTTGGGCTAAAGGCACCAAAACCGACAAACATCAGCTTGCAGTTGGCAGACAGATCAGTGACATATCCGAAGGGTATTGTGGAAGATATTTTGGTTAAAGTCGATAAATTCATCTTCCCAGCTGATTTCATCGTTTTGGATTACGAGGAGGATAAGGAGATCCCCATCATTCTAGGTCGTCCATTCCTAGCAACAAGGAGAACATTGATAGATGTTCAGAAAGGTGAATTGACAATGAGAGTTCAAGATCAGGAAGTCACCTTTAATGTGTTTAAATAGATGAAATTCCCTAAGGAGGGCGAGGAATGCTTACGGATAGACCTGCTTGATGAAATTGTGAATGAACAAACCATGGCAATTATTGTTGAAGATCCATTAGAAGCTGCTCTGGTTGGGATAGATACTTTTGATGAGCCAGATGAGTGGGATTATGTCAAGGTTCTAGACTCATTACCGATTCCTCGAAAATTTAGCAGGCAATTTGATGTACTTGACCGGCCGAACAAAGGAGAAAAGAGGTCCAAACCGTCAGTGGAAGAGCCACATGTGCTTGAACTCAAACCCCTTCCATCTCATTTATGGTATGCTTACTTGGGAGACTCGGACACACTACCAGTAATAGTTTCTGCGCATTTGAATGAATCTCAAGAAGAAAAACTATTAAGGGTTTTGCGTGAGTATAAAACAGCAATTGGGTGGACAATAGCAGACATCAAGGGAATTAGTCCGTCATTTTGCATGCATAAAATTCTGCTTGAAGAAGGAGCAAAATTGGTCATTGAGCAACAAAGAAGATTGAATCCGATTATGAAAGACGTGGTGAAGAAGGAAATTATTAAGTGGTTAGACGCCGGTATTATCTATCCAATTTCAGATAGTGCTTGGGTAAGTCCCGTACAATGCGTGCCTAAAAAGGGAGGGATAACAGTGGTTGAGAACGAAAACAATGAACTCATTCCTACAAGAACAGTTACAGGTTGGAGAGTGTGTATGGATTACCGCAAGTTGAACAAAGCTACGCGCAAGGATCACTCTCCTTTGCCATTTATTGATCATATATTGGATAGGTTGTCCGGTCATCAGTTTTATTGCCTTCTCAATGGATACTCAGGATATAACCAGATAGTGATAGCTCCGGAGGATCAAGAGAAAACAACTTTTACATGTCCTTATGGAACGTTTGCATTCCGGAGAATGTCTTTCGGGTTATGTAATGCACCAGCTACATTCCAGCGATGCATGATGGCTATCTTCTCGGATATGGTTGAACAAAATTTGGAGGTTTTCATGGATGACTTCTCTGTATTCGGTGATAGTTTTGACTTGTGTCTTAATAATCTCATCTTAGTACTGAAGCGTTGTGTGGAGACGAATCTGGTGCTTAATTAGGAAAAGTGCCACTTTATGGTGCGCGAAGGGATTATTCTGGGGCATAAAGTATCCGACGCAGGTCTAGAGGTGGATAGGGCAAAGATCGAAACTATTGAAAAGCTACCTCCACCGACATCTGTAAAAGGCATTAGAAGTTTTCTCGGACATGCAGGATTCTACCGTCGATTCATCAAGGATTTCGCAAAAATTTCAAAACCATTGAGTTCACTCCTTGAGAAAGATGTTCCCTTTAAGATGGATCAAGCTTGCATTGAAGCCTTTGAAGCGCTGAAAAAGAAGTTAATCACAGCCCCGATCATAGTTGCTCCCGATTGGACTTTGCCTTTTGAGTTGATGTGTGACGCAAGTGATTATGCAGTGGGAGCTGTGTTGGGTCAGCGAAGGGACAAGGTTTTTCACACCATCTACTACTCAAGTAAGACACTCACAGAAGCTCAATTAAATTATACTACTACAGAGAAAGAGTTGCTTGCAGTAGTATTTGCCTTTGACAAGTTTCGAGCATATCTGATTGGAACCAAGGTGATTGTCTACACTGATCATGCAGCTATCAAATACTTGATTGCAAAGAATGATGCCAAACCTAGGTTGATTCAATGGGTCCTCTTGTTGCAAGAATTTGACTTGGAGATTCGAGATAGGAAAGGTACGGAGAATCAAGTGGCTGATCATCTTTCAAGGTTAGAGAATACTGACATGCAGAAAAAGAATGATGTGGTAATCAATGAGTCGTTTCCAGATGAACAGTTGTTTGGTATCAACACCGAAGTCCCTTGGTATGCTGATTATGTGAACTTCCTAGTCAGTAATGTTCTTCCGCAAGATTTCACTTTTCAGCAAAGAAAGAAATTTCTCCATGATATCAAACAGTACTATTGGGATGAGCCATTCCTCTTCAAAACTTATGCGGATCAGATGATAAGACGTTGTGTGCCACAGGAAGAAATGGAGAGCATATTGACTCATTGCCATTCGTCGGATTATGGAGGCCATTATGGAGGAGAAAGAACTGCAGCAAAGGTGTTACAGTCGGGATTTTACTGGCCTTCGTTGTTCAAGGACGCCCATCTCTTTGTGCTTAAGTGTGATAGATGTCAACGGGTTGGAAACATCTCGAAGCGGCACGAAATGCCTCTCAACATTATCCTTGAGGTTGAACTATTTGATGTTTGGGGTATTGACTTTATGGGGTCGTTTTCGTCATCATTCAACAATCAATACATACTTTTGGCGGTAGATTACGTATCAAAATGGGTCGAAGCACTTGCATTACACACCAATGATGCCAAAGTGGTTCTACGGTTCCTGCACAAGAATATCTTTACTAGATTCGGTACACTAAGAGCCATAATCAGTGACGAAGGTACTCATTTTTGTAACAAGCAGTTCACTAAGTTGTTAGCTAAGTACGGAGTCAAACACCAGATTGCTACGGCTTATCATCCCCAAACGAATGGCCAAGAAGAGGTATCAAATCGGGAAATTAAGCAAATTCTGGAGAAAGTGGTAAACCCGACTCGTAAGGATTGGGCAATGAAACTAGACGATGCTTTATGGGCATATCGCACTGCTTATAAGAATCCCATCAGAATGTCGCCGTATCGTATGGTTTATGGGAAAGCATGTCATTTACCGGTCGAACTTGAGCATAAGGCCTATTGGGCAATTCAAAAGTTGAACCTTGATCTTCAAGCTACTGGTGAGAAAAGGTTGCTCTAATTAAACGAGATGGAGGAGTTTCATAATCATGCCTATGAGAATGCCAAGCTGTACAAAGAAAAAGTCAAAAGGTGGCATGACAAACGAATATTGGATCGAAAATTCGAGCCGGGACAAGCTGTGCTATTATTCAACTCCAGACTGCGTTTATTTCCGGGAAAACTGAAGTCTAGATGGTCAGGCTCTTTCATTATCACTGCTGTAGGTTCTCACGGGGCAATTGAGTCGAAGAATCGAATTCAAAGCGCACATTCAAAGTCAACGGTCAGCGACTCAAACATTATTGGGGAGGCGATGTGGATCGACAAATATCAGTGATTCACCTTTTTGCTCCCAATCAAGCTGAAGCCTAATACTGCTGAGAAAGTCGGGCTAACGACTATAAACCAAGCGCTTGATGGGAGGCAACCCAATCATGATATTTTATTGCTTTCATAGAATTAGTATAGTTAATTTTTTTTTATAGGAGTAGTTTTAGCGTTTCTGTTGAATTTGGTCCGTGTTTAACTCATTTATGGTGTGTTCATTGAAACAGGGATACAGTCTATGGGAATGCGTTAGAAGGAGGAAACATGTTCATTGGGATGGTACAAGAGAGGACAAGAGGATCACGAGGGAAAAGCAGGAAAAAATTTCAAGTCTGAGGATTCTCGCCCCGGCGAGAAAATTGCACTAAGGATTCTCGCCCCGGTGAGAACCTCTCTGTTGAAGTGCGCCCCGGCCTGGATTTTTCTCGCCCCAGCCCCAACCTCTCTGCCGATTCTCGCCCCAGCGAGGTTCATAACCTTATTTTCTCGCCTCGGCGAGAATCGCGAAATCAGTTTTTAAAATCCGATTCTAATTTGATTTTTAACATCCCAACTCCCATGCAACTTCTCCAAAACACTATTTCTCCTTCTCCAATACCAACCCAACCCGAATCCTTCCAATTTCACTCCTAATTTCTTCCCAATTTCTTTCCATACTTGAATTCCTACGCAAACCCTAAATCGTACCACTATAAAGACAAACCCCAGCCTCTGTCTAATCCATCTCTCATTAAATAGAAGGAATACTTTGTGGTTTTCAAGATTTCTATTTGCTTTATCGTTGCATGCAAGTATTCTAGGGGTTGCTCTTCAAATCTATTCCATTGGATTGCGATTCTATCACTTTGGAGTTAGAAAAGTTAGAGTTTGGGGGGAATTGTTATTGTGTAGCAGATTGTAGTGTTTGGGTTATTTGTCAAAAGATCAATCATGGCTCCAAAAAGGCATCGTGGTGAGGGATCTTCGTCTACTCCATCCAGGCACTTTGATCGAAGAAAGTTTGTCAGTGCAGAGGCGGCTAATAGGTATGAATCGTATACATCGGGTAAAGCTCTAACTCCCGAACGGGGTCTCACGCCTGATGAAGTGGTTGATGGTGAGATGATGCATCAGATAGTAGAGAGGGGATGGGAGACATTCACTGCCCATCCGGAGCCTGCATGTATAGCCATAGTTAAAGAGTTTTATGCTAATGCAGAGGACGCGGCACCATGTGAGGTTACAATACCGGGCAAGACAGTTTCCTTCAGTGCCCAAACGATCAATGAGTATTACAACTTGAGGCCTGATTTATGTTGCCGATACACTCGATTCCTTGAGGAGGGGCCCAATGTGGAGAAGGTAGTTACTGACTTATGCAGGCCTAAGACGACATGGATATCTAGAGGGCCACGTGCTGCACCTATGTTCCATAGCAAGGACTTGAGTCGTTATGGGAAGGTTTGGTATGCTTTCCTCTCTGCGAAACTTATGCCGTCGCAACATGTGAGTGATATACCCAAGGAGAAAGCTTTATTATTATATGCTATTGTGACGGGGATTGAGATCAATGTGGGTTAGCTGATTGAGGCATCGATTCGCTGCACTTTACGGACTTTGCATAGTCAGGGTGGTTTACCACACCCTTCGTTGATATGTGGATTGTGTCTTCGTGCGGGAGTTCGTTGGGGAGCTGAGGAGGCTTTGCAGCAACCATTGTTGGTGTTGGACCACCGTCTGATTGCACGCTATAAGGAATGGGATGGCGGTGAGTCACATCCCCGTGGTATGGGTTACATAGTTCATTCTCCTGCTACTGAAGAGGAACATGAATCTAATGAGTCTGATGATGATGAGGGAGCGGGTCCTTCGGAAGGTCCTTCCACTTCTACTGGGCCAAGGAAAGCCAAGTTCAGCCTCCAGTTTCGAGAGTTGCAGCGTCTTATTGATTCCCATCATAAGACCATGTTGAGGCAGAACCAGCGATTGGCGGATCGGCAGGAGCATATGTATGCGTATCAGCAGAGTTGCACCCAAGCCATGGCGAACATGTACTCTAATATGCAGCCGATGATGGATCTTGTTCAGTTTCCCGCAGCCCAGCCATTGCCAGTTTTTCCACCACCGTCCCCAAATGACGATGATGAGTTCGAGCCTACTGCTTGAACTACCAGGGGATTCCTCCGTTCTTAACTTTCTTTATTCTTTTCACAATGAGGACATTGTTTCGTTTGAGTTTGGGGGGGTGTAATTGCATATTTGCATGTTTAGTTGCATAGCATCTTTAGTTTTAGTTGCATGAGTTTTAGTTTAGCCTAGTTTTTACTCGTTGTTTATTTATTTGAAAAAAAAAATCCAAAAATTTAGTAGCATGGGATCATATGATTTTTCATTTAGAGGTATTCAAGCAATGCATTTATGGAAGTCATTTAGGGATGGCCAATGATGAAATTTGATTAGTCTACTATAGTTTAATGGGATGGATACTTATCGTTAAATCTGGAGTTTAACTATTTTAGTTGTGGTTATTTGAGACCCTTGGTTTTTACTTGTTCACGAATGTGTATTAAAGTAATTAGGAGTTGGTTCTTCTTTGGTTTATTACATGCTCATATGTAGATATAGACTGTTATCACTTGTTGGATCTAAAAAAAATGAAAAATGAAAATAATTTTGAATAAATACTGCTTCGATGTCTGTCTAAGTGCAAGAAAACTATGAATTAATGAATATAGACAGATAAGAGCAGGTCTTGACTAAGTTTGTCTTTATGGCCGGTGTCATTTGAATGAGTATACCCTTAGGAGATGTCTTTACACTCAGCGCCCTAAAATCGTCTGGTTTGGGAGTCGTTAGTTAAAAGTTCGCTACACGGGTAGCACTGAATAGCCTAATAAAGATGAACATTGCACTAGTCGGGATATATGACGAGATGGAGCGTAAAACGCACTCGTTAAAGAAAAAGAGAAAAACTGAGAAGACAAGTGAATAGCAAGTTGAGCTTAAAAGCAAGATCTGTGAATTTATCTCTTTTGAGCATTGTGATACTTAGAGTTGGATTCATACTCTGATTGGTTTAATATATGTTGCATACTTATGGAAGGGTTAAGAGTGATTCATAATTGCTAATAGTTGGCTCTTGGATAGTGTGAGGTTGAAATTATGTTGAATTGGTAGTTACTGATTTTCTAAGGCCGGATTTTTATGATGTCTGTTGAGTAATTGCTTGAGTATGGTTAGTCATGTATTTGCATTCATGTTGGTAGTTAGTTTAGATGTGTTTTTGGTTAGTTTTGTGTTTGCTTGAGGACAAGCAAAGTTTTGAGTTTGGGGGTATTTAATGAGTAGGTTTTTAGCCTACGAGTTTGATATGTCTATGGCATAGTTCTTTACTTATTTTTAAGTGTTTTTGGTATCTTTTATTTGCTTTCATGTTACTTTTGTAGGTCATGGCTGGCTGCGGATTGAAAAGAAGAAAATTGGCTGGGTGCAGGGCATTCTCGCCGGGGCGAGAATTTGTGAGTTATATTTCTCGCTGGGGTGGAAGTTCGCCGGGGCGAGAACTTTTGACCTGAACTTCTCGCCGGGGCGAGAAAGCGGCTGATGGAAATTTTTTAAGTTGCTGGCATTCAGTTATTTTGGAAAGGTTGAAGTGGTCAAGGACTCTTGTTATTAATCTGATTGAGGGACTCAAGGAGACTATAAATAAAAGATCAATACTTGGATTAAAAGAGACACAGACTGATATTCAGAGATTGACTTTTAGAGCTGAGCAAGGAGATTGGAGGACAAGTCAAGCATCCTTAGAAGTTCAGATTAGAGAGCTAGAGATTATACTGAGTTTTCTTTTAATCTTTATCCTCTGATTTGTAATTAATTATGATGACTTATTTTAGTATTCTAGTTTTACTTGTTAGTATGAACTAAATTCTTAGTTAAGGCTACAATGGAACCAGTTATAGTTATGAGTTGATTATCTATTTGATTTCAATTGTTCAATTTGATGGGAGTTGTCTATCTTATTTTATGCTTGTTGATTAATTGTTTGGCCGACAATTAGCGGGTTACCTTAGATGAATTCGGGAGATGAAATCTAGGGTTAGAACTGGATAAGATAGCGTGTATTCTTAATTATTTGCAAGTGTTGAATAATTAGATTTGTGAAGTGAATAGGGATATCTCTTTGCTGCATGTAACAATTGGAAATTGGAACTTAATGAATTTAATCCTTTAACTTTGCATAGGAATATCGTAGAGTAATTGGAATAGATAGATTTATTTGATCACTTGGAAAAGGGCTTATAAATACAATTGAATTTCTGTTAACAACTCCATTGAAGGGAATACTTGGAAGATATAGAGAGATTGATTTATGATAAATAACTGGAGATATTGTAGTCTTAATCATCGTAAATCTGAATTTCAACCTTTGAATTAATTGTTAGTGTTAGTATTTATTTAATTATTACCAATTAAAAACCCAAATTTGTGATTGTTTAATAGAATAGGCATAGTTAAGATTGATAATTGGAAGTCTAAAATACAGTAATTCTTTGTGGGTTCGATACTCTCTCTTATCACTTTATTACTTGTTGATAGTGTATACTTGCACGTAATTATTGATTGTAAAATCGGACAACAGCGCGCTACTGCACGTCGTGCGCCTGGTGCCGCCCGCCTGCGTGTGCGTTGCCCGACTCAGCTTCGACGTCCGTTGGGAAAATGGTCATAACTTTCTCATATGGACTCGGATTTGGGTGATTCAAGATGATTCAGAAAGCTTAGAGATAGACCTACAACTTCCATTAATTAGAATTGAAATTTTCTAACTGGAGCAATTTTGAAATTGACCTTTTTAGGGCTATTGTGCAAACGGAAAGCGTCGGTCATGCGCATGTGCAATGTATAATGCTTCCGATAATAAAGACATTGTTCTAAGTCCTAAAACATGAATGTTATGAATTATAATGATACTTAGGATTAGCCAATGAGTATTAGATAAATTGAAGGGGCGTGCTAGGCGTACGCAATTGCGTGTCGCTTGGGCGTTCGAATAGGCAAGTTTGGCGTACCAACGTACAAGCATCGTAACGCCCTAACTAGTGGGCATAACCTTGTTTAATAGTTTGTTTCTAATATGAATGGGACATTATAGAGTAGCATAAACCAATATTTGGTATCTGTTATGTCACTAATTGTTAGGTGAATATGTATTTACATGTGTAGGATATTAAGGAGCGTGTGTTGTAATATTGTAGCAGATGCACCAGGCAAGTTTCCTATCGCTTACCTAACCCTTGTGTTGGGCAAGTTTTCTTACCCTAACTCAATTTAATATTGGGCAGGTTTTCTCAACCGTACAACTTTTGTTTATTGTGCGAGTTATTTATTGATTGAGCAATCATTCTATATTATTACAAGTTCCTTACTCAACTATTTTTATTTGAGCAAGTTTCCTATCTTATACAAATGTTGTATATTATTGCAAGTTTCATGACTCAAATCGAGTTATTACTTTCAAATTATATTAATGGATTGATTATTGTCAATAACTCCACATCAAGGATAAATTATTGATATTCGCAGCTTATGCATTTGAATTCATTATCTGTTATTGGACTGTGAAACGTTAAGTTCTTCATTCATGAACTGTTCAAGAAAATAGTCTACGCCATTTGTTTCGGCTAGACATGTACAGGTTATTATTTTAAAAGCTATCCAAACCGATTGTTGGTATGGATTCTTGGACTGAGAGAGGAACCCTTATTTAGGGGATTTTAATGTGTTGGTTATTCGATGCAGTCAGAGTTAAATGTTATGCATATACATAGGGTACGATAGGCTGATCCCCTCATGTACTACTGACGGGCCAGGCGTTTAAAAGGGTCAGTCGAATGATTGATCCTTTAGCCAAAAGTTCATGGTCTATTGGACCACTCAACAGTAAATAGTCAATATTCATTATTTTATTTGAACTTTGATTATATTGTCAACTATTTCTTCAATATTCTTAAATTGTTGAACTATTCGATTATTATTCTCATTCATTCATGATATATCTTCTTTATTCATTTCAAACTTGTTGAGCAAAGTAGTTGCTCACCCTTGCTATATCATGAACCTATTACAGTTAAGCCGGAGAGTTCCAAAGCGGACAAAGGCAAAGGAAAGCTTAAGGAATAGTTATATGTACTATCCCATTTTGTAATCGTGGAATCGTTTTGTATTATTATTGCATTCCGTGATGTGTTTAATTAAGGTTATAGACCTTGGGACCGTAGTAAATCTTTTGTAATGAACAACATATGTTTATTTATTCTGCATTAATTGATTTATGTTGTTTAAAGGTGTATGGATGTATTTTATCATGAGCACCAGATTCGAGGTATTGGTACCTGAATTTGGGGGTGTCACATTAGTTATTGTCTTTCCTTTTGCCTTCTTTGAATCTTTTTCTTTTCAGAAGATCCTTTGGCCCGCTTCCTTTTCTTGGAAGTATTATCTACAAGTAAGACTTGGTCTTTCTTGGTTGGAAAGTGACTCTTTGTAGTTTTCAACATGTTAAGCAACTCAGGCAGGGTGACATATAGCTTGTCCATGTGAAAATTCACAACAAATTATGAGAAAGAGTCTAGAAGTGATTGCAAGATCAAATCTTGGATCAACTCTACATCCATGACAAAACCCTGTTATCTTAATTGTTCAATCAAATTGATCATTTTGAGGACATGTGTCTGTACTATAATGCCATCAGTTATTCAAGATCGGAAGAGCTCCTTAGATATCTGATATCTAACAGTCCTATTTTCCTCACCTTACAACTACTTGAGATGTAGGATTGTAGTAGGCGCATCCATAGTTTCATGCTGACGCTGAAGCTCGTTACTCATGGATGCGAGCATGATGCATTGAGTCAACTATGCATCATCTTGCCACTTTCAAAAAGTAGCAATCTCTTCCTCAGAGGCTGTTTCTGCAACAGTTGCATGAACAGGCGTATTAAGGACATAAGATAGCTTTTCAGCCTTGAGAACTATTCTCAGATTCCTTAACCAGTCCGTGCAATTCGGTCCGATTAATTAGCATCTAATATGCTCCGCAGTGATAGTAATTTAGATATTATAAAATTCTATAAATGAATTTGTAATTTAACAATATTTTTTCATACATTCATTTCTTAATTACCAAAATAAATTAGGTCTTTATTTAAATTGGTATCTCCCACTATTTTTATCAAACTATATTATCCTCAATATATAGTTTGGCAAATCTAATTAAAGATTTGCTAGTGAGAATAAGGATCTCATTTCAAATGTATATAGTCTTGTGTGACACAACAAACTATATATAAATAAATAGGTAGACAACTATTGTCAATTACATCACCATGTAACTCTTTGTATTTTGCCTCTTAGATTATTTTTATCAAGTGTGACACATCCGAATCAAATTTATCCAAGTTAAGTCCAACCTAACATTATATATGAAGAGAAAAACACCGTCCTTGTGTGACACAACAAAACAACATTATTCAATTCCTTAATAAGCATCAAATGTGATAAAACAACATCTCAACAAATTAATATAAGCCTTGTGTGACACAACAAACTTATAATGATTAACCGATACTCTGTCGTTTTATCATGCTAGAAGGCGACGTTCGATATTCCAAATATCTTTGAACGTTACAACTTAATATAATTTCTTTGAGGGGTTTGTTATTATTTGTCTCATCTTGTTTAGCGCACATGCACACACACGCATATATATATATATATATATATATATATATATATATAATATGCGTCATATTATTTAACATGCGAAGCATGTTGTATAATATATATATATACATATATATATAATATGCGTCATATTATTTAACATGTGAAGCATGTTGTATAATATATAATATATATATATATATATATATATATATATATATATATATAGTAAACATGGACATATAGAATACTATATTCTACCCAGATTGATTATGGACTTTTATTCTAGTTTGGTTCACTAGAGCCACCAAGTAAACCAAAAGGTCAAACCTTGGGGCAAAAACTGAATTTAAATATAACTATTATATTTAAATTTCGGGCTCCATTACAAACGGGTTTTCAAGCGCTCCTTGCTCCTTTGTCTCCAATTCTTCAAAATAATTCTAACCAATCCTATTACATAAACAATTTACAATAAATAGAAAACCTTGATCAGCAATCAAGGGGAAATACATAGGAGGGAGATAGAATTTACATTAAGAAAAATTAGAGAAAACGAGCTACGTAGACCCCATTTATAAAACTCATTAATTCAAGCATCCTTTTAAAATAAAATCCAATCATCCATTAGTCAATAGTCCATAATCAATCTCATTTATTATCATACATATCACCATATGCATCAATAAATAATATTCATCACATGAATAATAAAACCATTCCATATATGCATTGATATCATTTAATGGGCAATATAGTTAATATGAAATCTAATACCAAATCAAATTAGTTTGCATGAAATCTAATTTCAACTCCAATTTGTTTAGTATAAAATCCAATTTCAACTCTAATTAGTTATCATGAAATCCAATTCCAACTCTAATTAGTTATCATGAAATCCGATTTGGAATCAAAATAAACTCCATTATTTTAATCCAATTTTAAATCAAAATAAACTCCTTTATTTTAATTTATCCAATTTTGAATAAAAATAAACTCTTTTACTTTTAATCAAATTCCAAATCAAAATTAACTACTTTATTTTAATTTAGAATTTCTGAAAAAGCATGGAATCATATTCCAAATAAAAATAAACTCCTTTATTTTAGTCAAATTTTTCAAAATTTCACAAAAACGAACCAACAGGCCTTTAAGCGTCGTGGCTCGAGAAATGAGTGCCACAAAAACGAACCAAGGGAACGAGCTTCGCGGTCCTCAAGGAATGGCCAAGCGCCGCAGCTTACAAACTCTGTGTGTTCCATTTCTGATTTTTTTCAGATCCCGATTTTTGAGTTTTCTCCCAAAAATATGATTTTATACTAACAATAATGCCCAATAAATTGTTATAAACACATAACCATACATATACGGAATCAAAACAATTAATAATTCGCATAAAGTTTGGCTTTGATACCACTGTTAGGTTTGTATATAACGCGAGCATGAAATCAAATTACACAAATATAGCGGAAGTGCAATAAAATTAAATTTTAAAATTTTATACAAACCATCACCATGATCTTTCCTTATGCGTAATTATCAATTAAACGAAACAGATAGAGAATAAAAATTATACCCTCGTAGATCAAAGCTTTCTCGGGTACAAGTTCTGTGACAACCCCGATTTTCGAGAATAATTATAATAAGAATTTAATATAGAATAAGTCTTATTATGATTCGAGTTTGACTATATATGTGTTATATATATATATATGTGTGTGTGTGTGTGTGTGTGTGTGATTTATTTGGTGAGCTTAATACGTATATATATAAATGTGAAATATATACATAGATTCAGAATGAATGAGTTACTAGTTAATAATTGTAATGATCGCGAGCCGTGGGTAGCTTGGTAATTCGAGCTTATGGATATTATTGAATAAAATAGACTTTTATTAATAATATTATGTGTTAATCTTTAAAGGTTATATTATGACCTAGATTATGTGTAGGCGATGATTGGTATGTATGAAAGTGTTCGTATAAGCTAATTTAGCGGTTTCGAGAAATATCGCTAGAGTACTATTTATTGGATTAAATAAATAGTTGATGGATAATAATATGGAACGAGCTATTTGTTGTAAAGACGCTAACCCGAATTATGGGCGAGATATATGTGCGATGATGTATATGATTATGAGGAGTTAATCGTGAAGAGCAACGATCGCGAATCGTGAATACCCTTGTAATTTGGGTTTATTAATATTATTAAATGGATTAAATATTATTTTTTATGTGACGTGTTTTAAGGTTATTTTATAACCTGGATGATGTCAACGTATGAAGTTTTATGCGTTATTGTGACACTCCCAAATCCGGGTTATCTCAAACCACACAGATTTGGTGCTCACTATCCATACACAACTATTGTCTACCCATAAACAAAAGGTTTAAGTAAAGCAAACTGAATAATAAAACAAAAGAAATATCTCCCATTAAAGGGTTACATAGCTTTCTAAAATAAGTCCCAGGTTTTCTAACCTTTATTACATATTTTTAAACGCGGAAACATAAATAACTAATAAGTCTTAATTACACAACCACATAAATAAAAGTAAACAGGTCTTCATATAACAGCAAATCATTATCACTTGCTCATTTTTCCTTTTCCTTTGCTAGTAGACGGCTCATTCGTTATCTCAGCTTTAGCTGTAAGGGTTTAGTATGCAAGGGTGAGCAAAACAAATGCCCACCAAAATAACAATGAACAGTTTCAACAAAGAACTTATTTGAATGGTGAAAATTCATGTTGATATTAATCAGGAATGGAAACATCTGAAAGCTCAATAGAACAAAATATAACATTAAGATATACTGAGGGTCGCAAGACCATGAACCATGTCCTAGCTCAACAGATAAGTTTGTTGTAACCTTTAACAGTTTAATAAACTATAACTGGACTAACCATCTCGTACTCAAGGTGATCAGCCCGTTGTAAAATGTATTGTGCACAGCCATTCAGCGCTTTCGCGTAAGTATTCCCCTATACTAGGGTTGTTCTTCTCAGTTTTGTCATTCAAGAGTCCAGTTCAATAAAGTAGGGCTTAAACAACATGAGTTATGATCAAAGATCCATAACAGTGATATACAATGATATAGATATTGTATATCCATGGTAATAGAATAATGATTTCAATTATCTTGAGCTTTGAACAACGAGAATCCAAAAGTCAGAAATTTATTATATACAATGATAACTTGCTAAATAACAGAATAGGATTCAGAAACTTGCGTTAAATAAGCTTGGGGTTAGAAACTCATGTAGCATAAAAGAATTAAGGGTAAGAAACTTGCCTCGTGCGTAATTTTCTTACTTACAAATCACGTACATTAAATAACCTACACATTCCGTTTACATAACAATAACAATGATTAGTTACAATATTCTCAACACTTCAAAACCCACTCTTATCTAGCCTCATCTTATTATCTCAATTTGTTTTCTGATTAACAACTCGCTTCAGAAGTTACATGGTTAATTATAACAATATCACACTTAAGCATTCCTGAAGTTAAGGTTCATTAACTTTATATTTTATAATTATCACCATCTCAATATCTTAATATTCAATTAACACATTAGTTTAAGCTTTAGACATGCATAGGACAACATAATATATTACAACTTGAGAGACTTAAACAAACATGCCCTATGATGGACTCTACATAAACCACTTTAGAGAATAAACAATTTTCTCACATCTGCTAGTTTCAGCGCCGACCGCGTTGAAACCTGAACTCAAAAACTCTGCACAGTTTCAGAGCCGACAGCGCTGAAAATGAACTGTTTCAGCGCCGATCGCGCTGTAACCTGAACTCAAAAACTCTGCACAGTTTCAGAGCCGGTAGCGTTGAAAATGAACTATTTCAGCGCCGACCGTGCTGAAACCTGAACTACGAATTCTAAGCATCAAACACCAATTTAAACATACACAATAATCATAAATCTCTTAGAATCAATACTAAACATGTAATAACCCAAGATTTTTGATATATTAAAATAAGAAAGTTTACGTATGAAATTTTTTTTTATATAATAAAATTATTTTTATTATATATTAAACCAAGCATGGGAATGTATGCAAGGAAAGGAATGTGAATATGTGATATGTGAACATATATGTTTATTTCATATATGGTTTTTCAAGTAAATTTCTTATTAAAGAAATAGTTGATAATAATAAATTATATTCTGTTAATAAGTTAATTTTTGTATTAAAGATATATGATTATTTATAAAAATATGATTACTATATTATTTAAATAATAAATGTATATTTTAAGAAATGATTATTAAAATTATTATTACTATGATTATTTCTTTATGATATGAATTTGTAAGACTATTTAATTTATTTTAAATTGACTAAGTATGGTAATTGTGGCAAAATGTCACTACGGATCAAAACCTAATTTGATCTATGATTATGGATTTTAATGATTAATACAATTATTGTTACAATTGTATTTAAAATGGCTGTATGTGTATTGTGAATAATAAGAATTTATTTTCTTAAGAAATTTGAATACTAAATATAAGTATTGATTATATTTGAATGCGTATATGTACAATATGTGATTCAATGAGCATGTTAATTATTTATCAATGATGATAAATATGTTATGACTTATGTAGATAATATATGTCACTAATTGTTAGTTATGTATAACCCACTAATAGTTATTTAAATTAGTGAATTAACCTAAGAATATTAATATTAAACAATTAATAAGATAGTTAGTTAATTAAATATTCGATTAAAGTAAATATAGTTAGTGAATAAATTTTGTACATTAATTAATATGGGTATTAATTAATGGGTATTAATTAATGAAGACTATGTGATATATGAATGATTAATTTTTATAGTCCAATTAGTAAGGAAAACTAGTGGACTAGCTTAATTAATTTAGTAACCAAGCTCACTCATTTATTTAATTATGAACTTGGATAATTAATGTGTGGACTAATTAAATTGGCCCAACACTTATTTTATTAGTAACCAAACATGGATTAAAAATATTTAGAAACCAGTGGCATAAACTAGTTAAAATAAGCCCAAAGTGATTTAAAACAAAGCCCCATTTGTTAGCCCACTTAGGAGATATTTTTGTCAACTTAATTATTATATTAAAGCAATAAAGGAAGGACTAAGAAAATGGGACAAGAATGAAGAAGTGGCCAGCCGGCATGGTGTAAAAAAAAAGGGGTGAGGTGTTGTTTAATTAGGAGATAGCTTGTAAGAATGGTTAAAGAAGTACAATAATTAATTATGACAATACATCAACAAGTTGTCACATATGTGTAAGAATGTGTATGCTTCCTAATGATGGCAAAATGAATAATATAATTCATATATCTATATGTTATGCAAGTATTAGTTTAATAAAGCAAAAGTTACTTCATCTTATTTCTCTCTCATCTCTCACTTTCCATTTAGCTAAATAGAAAGAGAAAAAGAAAAACAAGAGAGAGAAAGGGGAGAGGGGCGGCAGCCATGGAGAAAGAAAAGGGAGGGAGTTTTTGGTGTGCTCTAACTCCATAAACAAAGTCTAGGAAGAAGGAGAAAGAAAATCAAGCAAAGGTAAAAAAAAATTTCTAACTTTAATAAAGTGTATTTTTATTTGTTTTGGTGTGATTTTTGTGATATGAAGTTTATGATCTTGAGGTCTAAAACCTTAGATCTATATGTTAATAATTATTTTATGTTTAGATCTAACCCTTTTGAATGCCAAAAGTTAGATCAAAAGAAAAAAAAGCAAAACTATTTTCTAAAGGGTTAGAAAACCCTAGCTTTTCATCACTTTCTAAGTTCATAACTTGAGATCCGTAAACTCTTTTTACGATCCGTCAAAAAGTAATGCTAGATATATAAGTTAATTACAAAACTCAAGTGGTAGAACTCAAAAATAGTTGGTACAAAATTCCTATGGACTATTTTGGTACAAACAGTCCATATTTTTCTCAAAAACTGGAATGAGGCTGCTGACTGTTTGGATCCAGGGGCAGTTTTGTCCACTTTTTGTGCTCTAAAAATTCTTAAAAACTTTGACGTGATAATATGGGAAGTTATCTGAGTCCTGTAAAAATTTGAAGATTTTTGACCATGTAGAATGAAAGTTATGGATTTTATCGTGAAGGACTATTTTCAAAAGTATTCTTGAATAACTCTTTGTGGTTAACTCCAAAAATTATAAAATTATTATTGGGAGTATATGCATATAGCAGGAATATACCCTGAAAATTTTAGGATTTGTGCATGTAATTTCGATTTATGAAAAATGTAGCAATATTTGGCTATTTTGGACTATTTAAATATAGTAAATGGATTTTAAAATTTTCGGGAAAAATATATTTTCATAAGGAGACTATATATAGTCTATTTCCAGAAAAGAAATGATTTTGAAGTTGTGTTGCTATTTTTCGTATAAATGATGAAGTTATGTATAAATGGATTTAATTAATTATGTGAAGTTGAAAATTTGAAAAATGGGATTTTATGACTTGAGAACCTTAAATATGGTTCATACAGATTTTTGATATGGGCTTTGTTCATTTGTAAGGTGGTATAATGTTTATGGCATTTTAGATCGATTAAATGAATTATTTAATAAAATAAAAAACAGTTTGAATCCAGCTAGCTGAATTAGTGAATCCAGTTAGCTGAATTAGTGAATCCAGTTTGCTGGATTGCCATCTAGTTTGCTGGATTTAGAATCCAGTTTGCTGGATTGGGTATTTAACCTACAGAATCATAAAGAAAGACTTATATAATGAAAGACTTAGTGTTAATTCTTAAAGTAGTGGTACAGTCGTACTCTTTAATGGTCGATGTATAGTATCTGAGCTAAACAATTCCTTCAGGGAGCGGAGGTATATACGAACTGGCAACCGATCTAACTTACTGTGAAAACAGTGTAGACGAGACGGAAACTAGTTTGTTGGTTGTTTGTGGGAAACCACTCAGCATACTATATTGAACACTGTTAAAGACTCGATGTGTGCTAACTTTAGAATTGAATGCTTAAGGTGTTAATGTGTTGTCTAATATTTGATTATGTGGTTGAATGTTAGATAATTTACTTATAAATAAGTGATATTATAAGGTATAATATGATTGGCTGACTGAAAGATCAATCTTATAACTGATAGGTCTTTCGAAAGAAGTCATATTAAATTGCGTAGCAGTAGTCAACGACCAAGGCAAGTGTCCTATCCTTTTCATTTACTTTATGAGATGGATTCCGTTTATGCAAGCTTTTAACTCAATCTATTATTGAGCAACTATTCTATCTTTTTCATTTACATTATGAACTGGATTCGTATGTTGTGCAAGTATCTTAACTCAATCTTTTATTGTGCAAGTTTCTAACTTACACAACTTCTTAAATTGTGCAAGTTCCTTAACTCAATTGTTATTGTGCAAATATCTTAACTTAATTGTTATTGTGCAAATATCTTAACTCAATCTTTTGTTGTGCAAGTATCCGAACCTACGCATTTATTTTATGCAATAGGTGTATGTATGCAAGTGTCCTATCCTTTTCATTTACTTTTATGAATTGAATCTGTGTAAGAAAGTTCCTTAGCTCAATCTTCTGTTGTGCAAGTATCTGAACCCTTTCTTTATTGTACAAGTATCTAAACCTTATGCACTATTTTATTTCATGCAAATAGGTATATATTGTGCAAATTCCTAATTATTGCTAAACTCCTTACATTTATTGCTAGTTCCTAACTCAACATGAGTTATCAATTTCAAAGTATGCTCGTGAATAATTATTGTAAATTATTCATTTCCATAATGATCGTTGTTATTCATTTATGCAATTATCGTAACCCTTGCATTTACTTTATGCAATGAATCCATATGTTATGCAAGTATTCTTAAACTTTATTCAAGCTATCTATTAATTTCAAATATCTCGATATTGTCTCATGTGATGTATTTATAATCAAAATTGTTCTGTTCTTTGTGCAAGTGTCCTCACTTATACAAATTGCTATAATTATTATAAATTCGAATTTACTTCGATTCGTTCATTGTTAAAAGTATCTCATTACTGAATTGCTATGACTCATATTGAAAATTTGTATTCTAAGTTTGGTATGCAAGTGTCCCCACTTGTATAAACTATTGTACATTATCAATTACCCTTGAATTCGAAATTCGTTGATAGGTTCCGATACATACTATTAAATTTCAGTATGTATACCTAGTTTAAAGATTGTCTAAGCTATTTGTCCCAGTTAGACACGATTTGAAAAGTATTTGTCGAATGTTATTGGTTATGATAAAGTCATCCAACTTAATTGTTTTAGTTAGGACTCCAGGCTGATTATGAATAACCCTAAATGGGAAATTTTATGCGCTAAAAGCGGTGATGAAAATTTTATGCGCCAATGGCGGTGATGTATTATATAGTATTAATCAATACAGGGCACAACGGGACTGATCATCCTCCGTGTCCGTAAGACCAGATGGTTTACAGATGAATTTCTGTTCAAACCTTTTAAAAAATGAAAACTAACAGTTCATGGTCTTTTGACCACTCAGTATTCAAAAGTCACTCAGTTGTTTCAAAAATCTTAAAAT
Source organism: Aralia elata (assembly GCA_034770075.1). NCBI lineage: Eukaryota > Viridiplantae > Streptophyta > Magnoliopsida > Apiales > Araliaceae > Aralia > Aralia elata. Next base: position 199,071 of record JAVJAP010000356.1, on the reverse strand, counting down.
GATTTGATATGTTGTTAAGAATGGTTTCAAATGACTTCACCACTATTGATTCGTGGTAGAAGTAGTTCTCAAAGAAAATATTTACTTCTTCAGCGCATTATTATAATTATTATTACTTGTTGAGCAATTGAATGCTCATTTTTGCTTTGACTTAAATGTTTTCAGCTAAGTGTGATCGACCAGAAGGCTCTGGCAAAGACAAGGGCAAAGGAAAGCTCAAGGATTAGGTTTCAAGGTGTTATCTGTAATGATTAGTCTTTTGTATTGTGATCATATATATTATGTAACATGTAAAGAATGTAATTAAAGGTTGTCATACCTGGGGAATAGACAACTCTGATATAAATATTAAGTTTGTAATTTATTAAATAGCTCAAAGAAATGGTATCGTGATGCACCAAGTATGGGTTTCAAGTACCCGAATTTGGGGGCGCCACAAAACATCTATATGCCAATTCTAACAACCTAAAATAATCAAAACAACAAAACCCAAAGCTTCAACAACTAATTTAAAGTCTTAAAATCAAAGTTTTTGCTAATTTTTCTTATTTTACACACTTAATGAAATCAAACACCACAAATCCGATTTTTAACCTTTTTAATCCATTCTTTTTGCAAAGGTTTCATATTTAAATGAACTACAACATACAACCCTCAATTTCAGATTCTAAGCATGATTCGACGCACAATTTTTAGACCCAAAGCAAACCAAAACATATGTATTAACCAAAACTCATCTTTCTTCATTCTCAAAATTGTTTTATAACAATCTAATTTCTGAAAATCAATTGAATCTTTCATACAACGAATTATAAACACTTTCCAACATATATATACAACAATAATTCACAAATTCATCAATTAAAAACTCTACTTTTTACAAAACTCAAGAACATAAAAGACTAAGAGCAACAAGGGTTAAATTATTACCTTAAATCCTTGTTTATACTTGTATAGATGATAAGAAGATGATTGGAATTGCTCTAAGAATCTCCTTTCTTCTTTCAATTTTCACAGAGAATTTCTCCTCTTCTCTCAACACACTGTGTTACATGCTTTGGCCATATAAAACACGTAAAAAAAACTGATATATGGGTTGTAGACACCCAAATTTTGCGTTTCCTTCTACTAACCATGACAGGAGGGCGAAATCGTCAATTGAACCGGCTTGCGGAAGCAAAGGAGCGGGCACAAGGGCAAGCGCCCGGCACCGCCGCAATGTTTTGGGCAACCCAAGTTTACGTGACAATAAAGCCGTCCGAGGCAGGCATTTCCGAATGAGGTGGCACGTCTCCCGGAAATTCTCGGACTGCAGAATACGAGCCTGTCAGCGAAAACCGACGTTGCGGCACGAAAATCAAGGCGTGGCACGAAAATCGAGAAAGTCAAGCCCGCCAGCCGCGGATAGATCTGCGGCCAAGTGGGTGCGCCAGCACGGAAACCAGGAAATCAGCACTACCAGCTGAGTGCGATGGGAGGCACGCCAGCTGGCCAGCCTATTTAAGCCCAGCTTCGGGCAGCATACAGGAGGTTGGAAGAAATTTGGAAGAAGAAGGATTCAGCACAACAGCAGCACGGAATTTGAGAGAAAAATAGTAGATTTTGCAACAAAAATAGGAAGAAAAGAGAGAAAAAAAGAAAGAAATTTTACTCCTTTAATTTTGATTGTATCAAATATATTTCTCATACTATTCAAATACCAAGACTTCATCCTTTTGAGATCATTTTGCAAGGTAAAAATTCCCTTTGGTTATAACAATTCATATCATCTTATTTGCTTAGATGGGATGTAGTTTTCATGTATATTGTTGAACAATCATGGATTAGGGATTATTAGTGAAGGTTCCATCGGAATAAAATTCTTCCTAATAACCCGAGGATATCCAAGTGATGAAATTTCTAGCTTGTTTAAGGTGATTCATTGGGTGTAATTTATTTAGATTGTCATTTCCGGATATCATGGTATATTAGATAAATCCGGGTTGGTTTAGTTATGTAGGATTCATTTTGTAGGCATGAATTAATCTCGTGTGAGCCTAGGAATGCGACCCCGTGGTCTAAATCCGATGATGGACGTTTTGATGTATGTGATAGATTCAAGATGCTCGTTTTGTAACATGTAACCATTGGGCCTTAAAACGACGCTAAGGCGAGGATCGGGTTTAAGGCCCCGTATTAGTGGAATATGTGATTGTTGGCGTTCGGGGATATTTTGATGGTTTACATGCCCATGAATAGCCCCGACGCGTGTTTCATGCTTGATTAAATCTTGTGAACACAAAAAATGATTTCAAAGATTAAACCATGAAGATTTTCATAAAATCAATCAAATTAGGTTATTAGCTTCACGAAGATAAGAAATTGAAAGTGCCAACGAATGTCGATTCCCATTTAACGAGAAAGCTAAAGAAAAATCGTTTCCCAAAATATCACATAAAATGATTTTATAAATATGTAACGTTTTATTAAATTCTTTGTGCATAGGGCTAAAGAGATTCTAGAAGTTGCCCATCGTTTGAGTTACGAAAGCAACGTATAGATCTCGATTCCTATTTTTGACGAAGGTTTAAAACTCTTGTTTTCACCAAAACGACACCTAATGAAAGTCTCATTGTTTTGACAAATTAAAATCAAACCTTTCTTATAAAGAATCAAGCTTTCTCGTATAAATCGAAGGACATTCCGAAGCATTCTCAAATCAAAGCACGATTTTCCCTAAAAATCCAAATGATTCTGTCATACAAACTCACCACAACATTCATGTAGGCACACACACACACACGCGCACACGCACACGTTTCATGAATTAAAGGATAGGAAAGCATCAAGATTGCGGTAACCGTGTTTCACGGAAGTCGAGGGGTGCCTAACACCTTCCCCTCACTTAAGCAAGCCCCCGAACTCTATGAATCTCAATTCGCAGACCAATTAATTCGGAATCACATATGAGCCAGCGATTAACAAAAAAACAAAAATTCGGATGAGTTGGTACATCCATTTCAAATATACCAACTGGCGACTCTGGTTAAATTGGCTCATCATAAAAAACGATCTTTCAAAACCCCGTCGACCTCAATGCCGACCTTTTCCAAAAATCATCTAAACCAAAAGGCTAAAAATTGGAAAAGACTAGAAAGCGAAAACCCGGCGTCGACAGCTGGCGACTCTGTTGGGGAACATTAGAGGGCTTAAGCCGCGTCAAGTCTTGATGCTATCCTATCCTTTAAAATTTATAAATGTGTATGTGCGTGCGACATTTTGACTTCTTTTTATTGTTGTGTGAATGTGTGTTGTTGTCCAATGAATGAATGATTGAATGGGTTTGCTTTACTTCAAAGTAATCATTTGCATACGGTGAGGACGATGAATGTGAATGTATGTTGAGAGAGTACCTCCTCCTGAGGCGAACCCGTCGGTTGCTTATTACTGGACTCGATGGGGCTGCTCCCCAGAGATGGCTCAGGAAACGCACCACTCAAATCCGCTCCAATCGAAAGGGCTCAAACGAGTAGATTGCGAAGATTTGGGAACCTTCATGTCGAAAAGCCCGCGAGAGTAACCCTAGGGTAGGTCAGCCTCAGATTAACCCAACGCAGGAAAAGTCTCTTCATGCCTTTTTACGTTTATATGTCTAAATGTCATGATCTCATTCAATATTCATACATCCCTTTTCTGTGTCGAAAGAGATTACTAACCGCTGTGAATTGCAGGGAATAGTTGGGGGAGCATAATAAAGCATGTTTAGCATTTGTTATTGCACTAAAAGATTACTAACTTTCTCTTTTGCAGGGAAAGATTAAAAAACCCAAAAAACACATAAAAATTTACAGTCTTAGCATGCATCCTTTTTTGCGTTTCCCCAAGACTAAACTTCGAACCATTGTCTCTGTAGGATTGCTCCTCAAACCCGTTCGCAGTCTAAGAAAGCCCAGGTCTCTACCTCTGAAATGGCTGATCTTCCCAATCATAGTTCCATATCTCGAGAGGAGTTTGATGATTTTAAAAGACAGATGATGGAAATGGCCACAATGCTAAAGGAACAGTTCTTAATCAGACAGGATCCGGCAAACCAGGGATCGCATAATGTTCCACCACCAGGGGATGATCAGAATCCTCCTAAAAATGGTACAAACTTGCTTAAAGAGGACCAACCCCGACTCAAGGACGAGCCGGTCATCCCAAAGCCCGTTCCCATACCTAGCAGGACAGTGATTACTATCCCAGAAGAAGGGGACAATGACGACCTTCGGAGAAAAATGAAACACATGGAGGAGACCATCCAATCTCTAAGGGGCATAGGCTCCCTGGGCAGGGTTAATTATTCGGATCTATGTGTTTTCCCCGGAGCCAGATATCCAGAAAAGTTCAAAGTTCCCGAGTTTGAAAAATACAATGGAAAGGGAGACCCCTATACACACTTGAAAATATACATTGGAGAACTCGGGTCTTATGCCGAAGACGAGGGGTTAAGAATGCAACTATTCTAGAAAAGCTTAACAGGGGAGGCAAGAATCTGGTATGCCCGCCTCGACAACGCCCGCCTCGACAACTGGGAGGAATTGGCCCATACCTTCTTAACCCAATACAGCTTTCAGGCCCAGATGGCTCTTGACAGGTACCAAATGACAAAGGTTAAAAAACAGCCTAGGGAATCCTTCAGGGAATATGCGCAACGATGGAGGGGCATGGCCGCACAGGTAACCCCCCCGATGAGCGAATCAGAGATGGTAATGACCTTTGTAGACATTCAGGAGGCACCGTATTATGAGCGGGTCATCTCGGGGATTGGAAGACCCTTTGCTGAAATGATTAAACATGGAGAGATGGTTGACATGGGGTTGAAATCGGGTAAAATCCGGGATCTTACTGCTTTATAGAAACTGCTTGCCGAGCAAATACAGAATGGAAACTACGGCAGCACTTCCCGGAGGGTCCAAAAGAAAAAGGAGGAGGATGTCTCCCTCATCCTACAGGGGTCATCCAGAAAAGCAGAAGGTCATCCTCCGGTGCAGGTGCAGAGGGGAGGGCCATCCCGACAGCTAAACTTCACAGATCAAAGGGCAGAGGGGCGAAGAAGATATGAGGCCTCGCAGAATCGAGTATTCACCCCGCTCGGGGAGCCGCTTGAACGGGTATTAGCGGTATTAGTAGCCCAAAAGAAAATAGTTGGTCTGGCACCACCGAGTGACCCAAAGGGTAGAAGGTTTGACCCGAGCAAGCGATGTGCATACCACTCCAGTTCCCCTGGCCATGATACACAAGATTGCTGGACGTTGAAGCATCGAATCCAAAACATGATAGACAGTGGGGAAATTGTGGTGGAACAACCGGACTCCCCGAATGTTAAAGCAAATCCCCTGCCAAGACATGATGGAGGGGGAGTTAATGCGACGGAGGCAAGTGAGGCTGGGGGGCCGCCAAGGTTGAAACTATGTGCAGAAAATTGAGGAATTGATCAACGTGATACATGATCATGGGAGTGCACGGGGAGCGCCCATCAGGTTGATAGGGATAAGTACAAATGGCATGGAAAGACCTGTCAAGTTGACAGCACCCGAGGCCCATCATCCTTGCAGCAAGGCCGCAACTCCCTATCAGTAGTCTGAAGACTATACCCTGGAATTATGGGGGAATACCAGAGGAAAGCGGCCAGTTATGCTTCCGTGACGACCAAGGGGAACCCCTTATATCTTCCCGGGCGAGTCCTTGAGAGCCAAAAGAGAAAAAATGAAGAGGTTTCCGAGGAAAGGGCCATAGAGTTTTTGAAAAGGATGGATCACCCAGAAACGAGGGGGATCCAGATTTTAAATGAGGAATCAACCCTAACATCAGTCATGGACTTGGTGTTGTCATCCAGTGAGCATTGCAAAACCCTGATGAAGGTTCTGGAGGAGGCATTTGTGCCCAAAGAAATTAGTGAGGAGGGTTTCGGCCAGCTGGTAGGCCACTTATTGGAAACCGATGCAATATCCTTTACGGATGAGGACATTCCCAAAGAGGGAAGGGGGCACCGAAAACCGCTACACATCGCGGTAATCTCCTCAGGATATGTCATGAATGGGGTGCTGATCGACGGGGGATCGGCATTGAATATATGTCCTCTCAGCACGCTGAAGAAAATGAACATCAGTCCCAAGCGCCTACGGGCCAGTCATGTGGTGGTTCGGGCTTTTGACGGATCCCCGGAGGGATACCATCGGAGAGATAGAATTGCCAGTGGAGATAGGGCCCTGTACTTTTGATATATCCTTCCAAGTCCTAGATATTACGGCAAGCTACAACCTGCTGTTAGGGAGGCCGTGGATACACATGGCCGGGGCAGTTCCTTCCACGCTCCACCAACAAATCAAGTTGATCATCGATGGGAATCTGGTAACAATCTCGGCCGAATGTGATGACCTTTCTCCTCCCAGGAGTGGCCTACCAGTAATCAATGTGGATGAGTCAGCGGCACCTGCCAGCTTTCAAGCACTAGAGATTAGCACTCCCCATTATAGATGCCTGGGAGCTCCAGCTGTGAAACCAAGGGTCTCTCAGGAACTCACCTTTGTGGCAAGGGAAATGATTAAAATGAACTTCCAACCTGGACAGGGACTAGGGAAAAGCAGTCAGGGAATCACCGAGCCCATCCACCTACCACAGCAGATAGGCAAAGCAGGATTGGGATACCATGTGGGCGCAGTACGGGGACACCGTCAGGGTGCGACTCCGATTCGACTAGTTGGCAGTCCAGTGACCAAAGTCGACAATAAGCAGGGGATCAGCGGACCTGTGATTGGGGCAGGGAATGAAGAGTTAACCCCCACACGTAATGAGTCGGTCCGGAGGGAAAGTTTCCTGCGGGAGGTCGCAAAAGAGTTTGAAACCAAATGCTATATCCCCGGACAATCAACGAGCAGTAAGGAGGGGACGAATGTTATCACACCACCGGGAGTCCAACAAGTTGTGCCTGTTATCGATTGGGCAGGACTGATTATTCCTGGAGAAGATATGGAGAAGGACTCAGGCGACGTATCCGTAATCATCGGGGAGGTGTCCGATGTGAGGCCCTCCTTTATCCAGCGCATTTCATCTGACCTGACCATCGATAATTGGACCCAAAAACCAGTGATATCCAAACAAGGGTAAAGCTCGACGTCAGGGTGGTTAACCCTAGAGGATGGGGGAATGAAGAAGTTTATTTTTGTTGTTGTTTTATTTCTTGCATAATTGTGTCGTTTTTTCGTGTTATTGGAAATTGCGATCGTCGTGAAAAATGATTTATATATGACAAGTATTTTGTTTCATGTCAGGTGTACCCATTTGAGTAATCCTTGCCCAACAAATGGTCTTTCAAATTTGAATGATGATTATGATTTTGACATTGAGCTGGATTTCGATTTAATGGGCATTGAACAAGACGAGACAGATTACGACGACGCACCTGACGAGATCAAAGGATGGGTCGAGGATAAACCCAAACCCAACTTGGACCAAACCATCACCGTTGATATTGGAACCCCTGACAAGCCAAAGGAACTCAAGATAGGGACGGACCTCACCCTCAGCCAGAAAGCCGAAATGGCTGAGCTGCTAAAACAATATGAGGATGTCTTTGCCTGGTCTCATGAGGATATGATCGGATTGTCCACCGACATTGTGGTACACCGATTACCCATCAAGGAGGGTTTCAAGCCTGTCAAACAAAAATTAAGGAAATTGAAACCGGAGTGGAGCTTAAAAGTGAAGGAGGAGATCATCAAGCAGTTCAGGGCGGGAATCATTATGGTATCCACTTATCCTGAATGGTTATCCAATGTGGTCCCGGTGGCTAAGCCTGGAGGAAAGGTGAGGGTATGTGTAGACTACAGAGATCTAAACAAGGCCAGTCTCAAGGATAATTTCCCGGTACCTTTCATACACATCCTGGTGGATAACACGGCCCAGTACGAGATGTACTCTTTTGTGGATTGCTTCGCGGGGTATCATCAGATAATGGTGGCAGAGGAAGATCGGGAAAAGACTGCATTCATCACCCCCTGGGGCACTTTCTGCTATAGACGACTGGCTTTCGGTCTCACAAATGCAGGGGCTACTTATCAGAGAGCCATGATGGCCTTGTTCCACGATATGATGCACAAGGAGATAGAGGTCTACGTGGATGACATTATTGTGAAATCGAAGGTAGGATCCGATCATATAACTCATCTTAAAAAGCTATTCGATCGGCTCAGAAAGTATAATTTGAAACTCAATCCAGCCAAGTGTGCCTTCGGAGTACAGTCGGGCAAGCTCTTGGGTTTCCTGGTTAGTGATCGGGGCATTGAGTTGGACCCAGCAAAGATTAAGGCCATTGTGGATATGCCGGCACCTCACACAGAAAAGGAGATAAGAGGATTCCTCGGGAGGATAAACTTTATCAGCCGTTTTATATCCCACTTGACGACTACATGTGAGCCGATTTTTAAACTGTTAAGAAAAGGGGTGTCCCAAGAATGGAATGAGCAATGTCAGAAGGCGTTTCAGACCATTAAAAAGCAATTGACTGAGACACCAGTGCTGGTACCCCCGAAGGATGGGATCCCTCTGTTTATGTATATATCGGTAAATGCCATCGCGATGGGATGTATGTTGGGACAGAAAAATGAGGCGGGTAAAGAGCAGGCCATCTATTACCTCAGCAAAAGATTTAGCCAATGTGAGCAGAATTACACTCCCATCGAGAAGACCTGTTGTGCTCTGGCCTGGGCTGCAGGGAGATTACAGCACTACCTCCATGGGCATACAACGTACCTGATATCAAGAATGGATCCCCTGAAATATATTTTCGAAAGGCCCATGCTGAATTGTCGACTATCAAGATGACAGTTAATTTTACAACAGTTTGACATGGTGTACGTGACCCAGAAGGCCATGAAAGGGCAGGGAATTGCAGATCAGTTGGCAGAAGCCCCGGCAGGAGGGATGGAGCCGTTAGAAACTCCTCTCCCGGGCGAGGATATATTTTGGGTATCGCGCGAAAAATGTGATGACGAGGGACAATTTTGGAAGCTGTATTTTGATGGTGCCATGAATGCCGAGGGGGCAGGAGCCGGAGCGGTCCTAGTCTCTATCACCGGAGAACAATACCCCGTGGCCACCAAGCTTCGTTTCAGCAATTCGAACAACACTGCTGAATACGAGGGGTGTATCTTGGGACTCCGATTGGCCCGTGACATGGGAGTAAAGAGACTAGCGGTGTTCGGGGATTCAGAATTGGTAATCAGACAAGCAATCGGGGTATACAACACTAAGGAGCTTCGGTTACTTCCATACCATCGTTGTGTCACCCAGCTTACGCAAGAGTTCGAAGATATCGCCTTCCGCCATATTCCTCGGGGACGAAATGATTTTGCCGATGCATTGGCGACTTTGGCTTCCTTAATCCACGTGATCAAGAGTAGGGACAGTCCACAGATTGAGATCACCATACAGAATCATGCCCCGGCATATGAGGAAAATGTGGCAGTATTATCAAACGAGGTGGTGTTGACGAGGCAGCCCTGGTATCACGACATAAGGGAATATCTGAGAGACAGATCCCTTCCCGATCAGGCAAATCGGACTGAAAGGATGAGAATTCAAAAGATGGCGATGAAGTTTTACCTGAGTGGCGATTCACTTTACAAAAGGGATGCCGGGTTGGGACTGTTGCAATGCGTAGACGAAGCGCAATCCCAAAGGATTATGAGTGAAATCCATGGCGGGGTGTGTGGGCCACACATAAGTGGACCGATGTTGGCCAAAAAGATCCTGAGGACAGGGCATTATTGGTTAACGCTGAAAGCCGATTGCGATGATCATGTCAAACGGTGTTATCAATGCCAGGCGCACGGTAATGTGATCCATACACCTCCCAATGAACTGCACTGTATGACCTCCCCATGGCCATTTTCAATGTGGGGAATGGATGTAATCGGACCAATAGAGCCCAAAGCGAGCAACGGGCACCGATTCATTTTCGTCATGATCGATTATTTCACCAAATGGGTAGAGGCAGCTTCTTTCCCCAAAGTAACTCAGGAGGTCATCGTCAACTTCGTCAGGAATAATGTCATTTGCCGATATGGGCAACCTGAGGTTGTGGTCTCCGACAATGCCAAGAATTTAAACAACGCCCTCATGAAGGAACTGTGTGACCAGTTCAGGATTAAGCATCTCAATTCCGTCATTTACCGTCCCAAAATGAATGGGGCAGTGGAGGCTGCCAATAAGAACATCAAGAAGATCATGGCAAAAATGTCTGCTAATCATCGGGGATGGCCAGATCTGTTACCCCTCACCTTGCTGGCCTACCGAACGTCAACGCGTACTTCCACAGGGGCAACCCCTTACGCCTTGGTATATGGAATGGAGGTTATCCTGCCAGCTGAAGTTGAGATGGCGTCCCTCAGAATAGTGATCGACGCTCAGATAAGCGAAGAGGATTGGATGCAAAGTCGATACGACCAATTGGCCCTAATTGATGAAAGGAGGGTGGCTGCTGTTTGGCACGGCCAGCTATATCAACAGAGGATCTCCCGATCATACGATAAAAGGATCAGGCCTCGGAAATTCAAGGAGAATGACCTGGTGCTAAAGAGAGTCATGTCTTGTCAAGACGAAGCCAAGGGGAAGTTTGCCCCGAATTGGGAAGGACCATTCATGATTAAGAAAGTGCTATCCGGAGGAGCCCACATATTGCAAGAAATGGATGGTGAGGTATTTCCACAACCCCTCAATGCTGACTCGGTGAAGCGGTTTTACGCTTAAATCATCAGTTCTTTTTTTTCCTTTGAGAGCGAACTACGTAGGACCTGATCTCCCAACTTGTGGGGGTACGTAGGCAGCCATCATGGCGCGGTCCGATCCTTTAAAAATAATCATTTCCCTAACCTAAACCAATTTTCGATAGCCAGATAAAACCTTCCTACACCCTCAAAACCTTCCCGAAACCAACTGCCTGACCAGTTTCATCCCAAAGTACAGACCTTGACCCAACCAAACAGTTATCCAAAATCTGAGATTCAATCCGATGAAATCAAAAGGTGTGCGGCAATATCTGTCAAATCTCCATCAAGTCTTGAGAAAAGAAAGAAGGCGAAATGTCAAAATCATGGTCAATTGGATAAAATGATGATCCAATGGAAGGCAATGATACGACAAAAGGGGGAAAATGACTAAATTCAAATGCATGTCCTATATATATAAGTCGTTTTATTACAAGATTTCTCTTTCAATAACTGATGAAACCAACATAGTCTATGCAGGAAATAAAATAATCTACAAATCTGAAACTAGCTGAAGCAGGATGGACAGGGTGGTGGATAGATCGGAAGCATCAGCATCTCCTGCAATCTGCTGCCCCATCATATCAATACGATCCAGTAAAGCAGTAGCTCGGCTGACAGTCCCAGAATTAGCATCTATAACTGCCCTGGTCTGAAATACAATGGCGTCTCTGTCAGCAATGGCAGCGTCTCTGGCACGAATGGCCTCATCTCTCTCGACAAGGGCGGCATCCCTCTCAGTTTCAGTAGTAATCAGGGCCAGGCGGAGTCGGGAATCCTCAATAATCCGACTCGGGGCAGAATCGGCCGAGATGGGATGGTCTGTGGTATCTTCTGGGAGAATCACTCCAGAGTCACCAAAGCCCCCAGTCTGACTCAAACTAGCCGAATCCAAGTCTCCGCGCAACCACTGCACGTAAGCAAATGTCTGGATGTGACAGCTCTCACTATATGCGGCAAGGATCCTGCAATCCCAAAGCTCGTATACCTGTAATAGATCCCTCTCTGTACAGGATGATATAAGGAATCGGTATGCGGCTGTGCCCACGAAAGGGTGTAAATCCTGTGTCTGATCAAACTGCCCCATAACCGCCAGGGGATGGTAGGTCATCACGCCCCTCAGCCCAGCAATGGGGATGAAATCCAGGTCGGGCACATGAGTCAAGAAGCTCATGAAGGAGCAATAGCCTGAGTAGACCAATAGGTGAAAGGGATCCTCAATGACAGACAAAAAGGATATCCAGGAGGCCACATCAGTACAGCTCACGGGACGAAACGAAAACTGCGCGGCTATGTTGTGACTGAAGCAAAACCCTTGGCGGCGGAAGTGGCCGATGGGACTAAGATGACTCATGAACCACACATACAGCAAAGTCGAGCTCCCTCTGAAGGCTCTGCCCTCGGAAAGACTGGCAATATGTGGCTGACATATAGGTATCCGCCAATATCATAGGAAGAATGGTGTGATCCTCCTGAAGGGCTCTAACGGCCGCCACAATCCGCATATCCAAATGATCGGGTCCTGCAGGCGAATACAAAACTGAGATGACATAGGCCATCAGGACATCCACTCTCAAGGCGCCCCAGCGCTCCTCGGACACGGAAAAATCACCGAAGAAAAGTCGAAAACCGTCAGGTGAGCCAAATCGGTCAATGAAGAACTGAAGGGGAACCATATGGTGCGATGTGATCACCGGCAGCAGGACAGCCTTTCGCAAACCAGTGAAAGTCAAGAATTGACGGCGCATGGAACCAACTGTGACCCTAGCACAAGGCCTATCCAGGGGCAGGCCGGTTGAAGCGAGCATACTCCTCGAGGGTGGGGGTCAGCTCTACTGTCCCTAACCTAAACACCTGACGGGCAGGGGCCCAATAGCTCAGAAGACCATCCACGAAGCCCGCTGGCGCCTGAAAGGTCAATAAGGACCAAGAATGTCCCAAAAGACCATCTGCGGTAATCCTGTCGGCCGGCAGTAAATTGTCCAACCAGCGGAAGAGGCTGCCAACCAACCCTGTGGGAGGGGTGGAATCCAAACGGACCACGGCATCTGAGGACAACATCTGGAGAAAAATAGTATCAAAAGGACTGTACAGGGGTCATTCTCTATCCATAAATAAAAGAGCATGCATCATACAGTTAATAATAAAACAGGTGAATTCCATAAAATGAAAAAGAAAACTGTGCATAAATAAATAAATGAATTCAGTACATAGTGCATAAATGAAAAAGAAATCTAAGCAGGTGCCGATACAAAAGGGCCCTATCCTATCCTGGTCTAAATAAAATCAGTATCATCTATGAAAGCAGGATCCTCGAACTGATCCCCTGGAGTCGTCGAGCTCGGAGGACCAAAGTTCATATCAGGGATGTAGGGATGCGCTGTGGCATCAGATGAACTCGGGCCTGCATCATAACCTGCACCGTCAGGATCGTAGGTGTAAGCCTCCTCCGGGGTCCGGCCCAACCCCCGAATAAACAGCGACAACTGATCTACCTGACGAGTCAATGTGGCGATCTGCTCAGCATGGGTAGGGGTCCGAACACAGGCAGCCCAATCGGTCATCGTAACCGAACCTGGAACCATGTCTCCAAGAAAGAAAGTGGCCCGAGTCTGGGGACCGATGGTACGAGGTACCCACCAAGTCCTGAAAGCCTCACTCGTACTGGGGCCTGTGGAAAGCATCCGACCGTCCTCCCCGGCGAGCATGATCTCCGAGGGCTGAGAATCCAGCGGCCAGAAAGTAGTGAAAGAAAGGGAGTGCGGGATGCGGATCTCTCCAGTGACGCATCTGAATGCGCTCTCTCCCAGGTACATAACCCATCCTCCGACACTCTGCAAAGTGAGGCGACGGGTGGAAAGTGCAAACTTCGGGCCGGAGGGATATCCATCGGTGAACCCCACATCCAAATGCTCCGAGAGATAGGGAGTCCAGACGACCTCCGCAGCCGTGATCAGCTCCAGCTGGATGCGACAGTGTGTGAAACTGCCAGATACCGGGATCTCCTCCAGCGTGCTATGATGCCATCGTCGACCCCGGGGATAGGTGTCCGGGCCAAGGGTAGTGACAGGCCTCATGCATGGAAAACGCTCATAAGCCCAGAACTGTGAACAGAAACAGGGCAGGGCGTGAGTAACTATTAAATGCAGAAAAGAGAAACGAAATAAGGATAAGGGCAATAAATCAAAAAGAGGCGAGGACTCACCAACAGAAAGTGGTAGAAACCGAGCCAGGCGTCGGTCTGTCCCTCTGAGCGTAGGCGCATACCGTGGAGGGAAATAGGCAAAGGTGAATGACCCCCAGTCATAGTCACTGATGCGGTCCACGTCTCTGACCGCTCCCACGACGCTGAAATGAATGAATGGTGGAGGAGTTGTTCCCTAGGAAACAACCCCTCATGATCGTCAGGAACAAGCGTCGGAAGTAGAATCTCCCGGGTACCCTGATCCGCTGGAATAGGCAGCGCGTTAGAGACCCCCAACTGCATCAACAGCCAAGGCACCAGAACGAATACTGCGGGGCCTTAAAGACCCGGTCCTCAGCAGCAAAGCCCAATAAAGCCCGGACCGCCGCCGGAGTGATGTCGAGATCTAGAGGGACACGGGACCCAGTGAACTCGATCCCCGTGATATACCGCCAATCCCAAGGGGTCAGCACAAACCTCACAGTCCAGAAGATGAAGGGACTGGGTCTGATGAAACCACCTCTCGGACAGGGCCCGCATATAGCCCCAGGGGCACTGGCGGGGAATGATGGTGAAGAAGTGGCGAAAACCCCAGGAGTCCACCACCTCCGCGCGGTAATCATCGTGCAAGGCCGCGTAGAGGGAATAAATGTTGAACCAGTTACCCCTCGGCTGGGTAAACTCAGGCACCTGTGAAAATCACCAATGGGTCAGTCCAGAGAGAGCAGAAATTGAGAAATTGAGAGCAAATTCAGAGCAAAATGGAATATACCTCATTCGCAACAAGGGATGCCGAGGGATGACGGCTGAGATCCCGACCCAATAGGTCGGGTATCTGGACAGAGGCGCCAGATAAGGCGCGATGAGAAGGGGGAGCCGGTGTGCTGGAAGACGGCCCCTCCACCGCAGCCTCCGGGGGAACAACCTCCTCAACGTCCGGATGATCAGGACGGATGACAGCCTCCGTCAAGCGACGAGCCTGACGGGTCCGAGGAGGAATAGGGGCAGGTGCAGCCCTACGACGGCGAACACCCGAAGTCCGAGAGGCGGAGGAGCTACTGGGCGCATCACGATCCATAGCTGGAATAGAACGGGCGAGAAAGAAGGTAAGTTCCCTTTTAAAATTATGTAATGAACATTCTAAATTTCTAGCCTCATCATATGATTAATGCAACATGATGCATGGTTATGGTAAAAAAAAAATAAAAAAATAAAAAAAAAAAAAATCGGCAGAGTTCCGTTTGTAAAATGGACATCCCAGGCATAAGCCAAACGCGTTTTCCATCAATCAAAGCCTCAAACAGATTTAAATTGCATTCATATGTGTAATTACAGCATGTAATGCATGATTTTTCTTGCAGAAAACGGAATAACAATATGTGGGACCGCCTCATGAACATAAAATAGGACTCACACAGTTGATACATAGCATGTATATATGATGGTATATTGCATAAACATTGTGGAGCATACATTTTATGTCTAAACATGCAAATAGTCAAATGTATAGCAAAACATTGACGAAATTGAAAAGTGACCGGTCAAAGTGTTACCTGTAGCGCGTAGATCGATCCTAACCGGAGCAGTTTTTGCAGGGAAATTGAAAAAATCGACAAAAAGCCTTTGCGAACAAGAAAAATCGAGAGAATCTCTGAGGATTGCAAGTTGAAAGTGACAGATCTGGAGGAGGCGCGTTGGTTATAAGGCCCGATCTTGGCTGCAGATGTATCTGCGGCTGGCCGCAGATCCATCTGCGGCTGGCCCTGGTGGGCCCCACCTTGCTCCCTTGAAGCCATTTGACGTGTTGAAGTGAAAAGTTTACGCGATGGGTGACCGGCGACGATACCCGGCCCCGAAATGACGATCGACCGGCGACGATAACCGGCGATCACGAGATGGATGTCCGGCGACGATAACCGGCTCCGCCAGATAACCGACCGGCGACGATAACCGGGGGTTACGAGATGGGTGACCGGCGACGATACCCGGCCCCGACATGACGATCGCCCGGCGACGATAAACCGGCGATTACGAGATGGATGTCCGGCGACGAAAACCGGCTCCGACAAGATAACCAACCGGCGACGATAACCGGGGGTTACGAGATGGATGACCGGCGACGATACCCGGCCCCGACATGACGATCGATCGGCGACGATAACCGGCGATCACGAGATGGATGTCCGGCGACGATAACCGGCTCCGACAGATAAACCGACCGGCGACGATAACCGGGGGTTACGAGATGGGTGACCGGGCGACGATACCCGGCCACCGACATGACGATCAGACCGGCGACGATAACCGGCGATCACGAGATGGATGTCCGGCGACAAAAAATCGGCTCCGACAAGATAACCAACCGGCGACGATAACCGGGGGTTACGCGATGGGTGACCGGCGACGATACCCGGCCCCGAACGAGACGATAGATTGAAAGAGTGAACCCAAAGACTAACAAACACGGTCAAGGGGTTGATACATTGACACTCTTACGAATGTCTCGCATGCATTACATCTTATGCTGCATCATAAGCTGTATGTGTGGCATCATGTATGTACTGTCATTCATGCATCGAGTGTCTATTCTTTATCCTGTTCATTTCATTTATCATTTCATAAACATGATAAAGAGGGGCAGCTGTAGACACCCAAATTTTGCGTTTCCTTCTACTAACCATGACAGGAGGGCGAAATCGTCAATTGAACCGGCTTGCGGAAGCAAAGGAGCGGGCACAAGGGCAAGCGCCCGGCACCGCCGCAATGTTTTGGGCAACCCAAGTTTACGTGACAATAAAGCCGTCCGAGGCAGGCATTTCCGAATGAGGTGGCACGTCTCCCGGAAATTCCCCCCAGGACTGCAGAATACGAGCCTGTCAGCGAAAACCGACGTTGCGGCACGAAAATCGAGGCGTGGCACGAAAATCGAGAAAGTCAAGCCCGCCAGCCGCGGATAGATCTGCGGCCAAGTGGGTGCGCCAGCACGGAAACCAGGAAATCAGCACTACCAGCTGAGTGCGATGGGAGGCACGCCAGCTGGCCAGCCGCAGATCCATCTGCGGCCAGCCGCAGATAGATCTGCGGCTGGCTTTGGCCAGCCTATTTAAGCCCAGCTTCGGGCAGCATACAGGAGGTTGGAAGAAATTTGGAAGAAGAAGGATTCAGCACAACAGCAGCACGGAATTTGAGAGAAAAATAGTAGATTTTGCAACAAAAATAGGAAGAAAAGAGAGAAAAAAAGAAAGAAATTTTACTCCTTTAATTTTGATTGTATCAAATATATTTCTCATACTATTCAAATACCAAGACTTCATCCTTTTGAGATCATTTTGCAAGGTAAAAATTCCCTTTGGTTATAACAATTCATATCATCTTATTTGCTTAGATGGGATGTAGTTTTCATGTATATTGTTGAACAATCATGGATTAGGGATTATTAGTGAAGGTTCCATCGGAATAAAATTCTTCCTAATAACCCGAGGATATCCAAGTGATGAAATTTCTAGCTTGTTTAAGGTGATTCATTGGGTGTAATTTATTTAGATTGTCATTTCCGGATATCATGGTATATTAGATAAATCCGGGTTGGTTAGTTATGTAGGATTCATTTTGTAGGCATGTATTAATCTCGTGTGAGCCTAGGAATGCGACCCCGTGGTCTAAATCCGATGATGGACGTTTTGATGTATGTGATAGATTCAAGATGCTCGTTTTGTAACATGTAACCATTGGGCCTTAAAACGACGCTAAGGCGAGGATCGGGTTTAAGGCCCCGTATTAGTGGAATATGTGATTGTTGGCGTTCGGGGATATTTTGATGGTTTACATGCCCATGAATAGCCCCGACGCGTGTTCATGCTTGATTAAATCTTGTGACACAAAAAATTGATTTCAAAGATTAAACCATGAAGATTTTCATAAAATCAATCAAATTAGGTTATTAGCTTCACGAAGATAAGAAATTGAAAGTGCCAACAACGAATGTCGATTCCCATTTAACGAGAAAGCTAAAGAAAAATCGTTTCCCAAAATATCACATAAAATGATTTTATAAATATGTAACGTTTTATTAAATTCTTTGTGCATAGGGCTAAAGAGATTCTAGAAGTTGCCCATCGTTTGAGTTACGAAAGCAACGTATAGATCTCGATTCCTATTTTGACGAAGGTTTTAAAACTCTTGTTTCACAAAAACGACACCTAATGAAAGTCTCATTGTTTTGACAAATTAAAATCAAACCTTTCTTATAAAGAATCAAGCTTTCTCGTATAAATCGAAGGACATTCCGAAGCATTCTCAAATCAAAGCACGATTTTCCCTAAAAATCCAAATGATTCTGTCATACAAACTCACCACAACATTCATGTAGGCACACACACACACACAGCGCACGCCACACGCACACGTTTCATGAATTAAAGGATAGGAAAGCATCAAGATTGTGGTAACCGTGTTTCACGGAAGTCGAGGGGTGCCTAACACCTTCCCCTCACTTAAGCAAGCCCCCGAACTCTATGAATCTCAATTCGCAGACCAATTAATTCGGAATCACATATGAGCCAGCGATTTACAAAAAAACGAAAATTCGGATGAGTTGGTACATCCATTTCAAATATACCAACTGGCGACTCTGGTTAAATTGGCTCATCATAAAAAACGATCTTTCAAAACCCCGTCGACCTCAATGCCGACCTTTTCCAAAAATCATCTAAACCAAAAGGCTAAAAATTGGAAAAGACTAGAAAGCGAAAACCCGGCGTCGACATGGGTTATCAGTTAAACAAAACCAAAAGGTTTTGTCAGTTTAGTAAATCAAAGGCCATAAGGCCATGTTTGGTTAAGCTATTTTAATCACCTACTAATTTATTTTTATATTCTCTTATTATATAACCACATGTCACACTCACTTAATTTAAATTAAATCTTCTTTATTAATAAATTAAATTTACCCTTACCTAACAAATTATAATATTTATTTATATTCAACCATAAATATAATTTTATTTAATAAATCCTTTTATTTAACAAAATTATTAATCTTCTAATTTAATCACTTAATTAAATTATTAAATTATCATCATTATTGCATAACAATGCATAACAAAATGCACACAAATAAATTACACCATGATAATTTCTACCAAATATTTATTTAACAATATAAATACATATCAATACAAATATTTATTTAATGCAATAAATATTTTAATAATTACGAAAACCACATTCGTTACAGTTATTGAACCTTATGAGTAAATAATTGATTTCGCAAAGAATCGCAAAATTACTATTTGCAGGCACGTTTCCCAAGGCACTATTCACGCCTAAATATTTTTACGTCTTTTTCGATTTCTATTAATTTTGTTAAGACGTGTACGCGAAGAAATAATTTTTTCAAGTGTCAGAAATTTTATTTGAGCTGATACGTGATTTTATCTGTATCCGAAATGTATTATATGGGTGTTCCGAATATATGGACAAATCCCATAATAATTATTTTTGCACGTCCCAATATTTATGGGATAACCCATTTTAATTTTGGGTAGAGTTATTGACCATATTAGGTACAAAAGTAGGAGTATTCGGGCATGAAAAAGACCAATTGGGTGTATTATTTATGTTTGTTACTCCAAGAGGGAACCAATCAAACATTTTGGACCAATCAAAAGAGAGAGAGGAGAGAGGAGTCGACAAAAATGCCTTGAGCCCTCAACTCCCTCATTTCCTCCCGAAGCTCTCTCCCTCCCATACTATTCCATTCATTTTCCCTCCAAGTTTCTGCGGATTTTAGAGAGAGAGAGAGAGAAAGTTGCAGGAAATGAAGAAGAAGAAGAACAAGAAGAGAAGAAGCATGCGGGAGAAAGAAGAGGAGAAGGAGGAGCTCGGGAGGCCAAGGAGAAGAAAGAGGGAGAGCTTCAAGCTCTTGTAGAGTCCAGTAGCATCAAGGAGAAACATTCAAGAGGTAGTCATCCTCTTTAGACCCTCTCTCTTCCATTTTTGAGTTTGTAAGCTTTTCAAGCATTTGAGATGGGTTTTGAGTTTTCTTGCGATTTTTGTTGTTGTTATTGTTGTTGTTGGTTGGGGTTGCTTAATAATATTGCCAAGAGACTTTGTAAGCCATTAATAACATTAAAGTGGAACAAAAATGAAGAAAATTTGTACCTATGCTTAAAGGAGGATGAACTTTGGACATTTTTGGATAAATAGACCATTTAGACGAATTTTAGAGGACATGTAGCTTTGATTTTGTGTTTGGTTAAGTTGTTTGTTGGTATGATGTTATACTTCCATGGATTACGAAGTTAACCTAGTTGGAATGGAGTAAAAATGAGTTAAAACAAAGATTTGGTGATGATTCTAGTGAAGAACACCAAGAACACCAAGAACACGAAAATATATCATGAGTTGATACTTTGGCCTAAGATTTGGTCATGTTAATATTAATGTATAGCTCTAAATTTTTGATATGTTGTAGCTCTATGTCTTAGGAGTCCATAGAGTCTGAAACGGACCAATTTGAACATGTATAGAAAGAGTTATGGTGGTTGGAAGCAAGATAGGTCTAGAACACCAAAAAATAGAGCATTCGGGAAGAAAACGGGCTAGGAGGCTCAGGTCGAGCACCTAGGGGCTGGCCAAGGGCCGAGCTATTGCGAGAGAGCACCTAGGTGCTGCCCAAAGGCTATTTTTGGGCGCCTAGGTGCTGGTCAAGAGACTGTGCAAAACAGCTTCGACGTCCTTTAGTAAAATGTACATAACTTTCTCATACGAACTCGGATTAAGTTGATTCAAGATGATTCAAAAAGAGGAAGAGTAGACCTACAACTTTCGTTCTTTACGTTTTTCAATTTGAGATTTGTAGCATGACCTAAATTGGCCATTTATAGGATTGATGTGTAATTAGAGGTAATTAGAGAGTGTCGGGCATGAGCGTAAGCACGCGTAATGCTCTCGACAATATTAAATGATATTCTAAGTTCTAAAACATGATTATTATGATTTATAATGATACTTAACATTAACCATTAAGTATTAGACAATTCTATGGGCGTGCTAAGCGTGTGCAGGTGCGTGTCGCTTGGGCGTTCGAGTAGACAAGTTTGGCGTATGGGCGTCCAAGCGTCGTAACACCGTAACAAGTGTGTATAACTTTGTTTAATATTTTGTTTCTAATAAAAATAAAGCATTATGGAGTGTTGTAACCCAATGTATCAGCATGCTAAACGTGTCGAAAAGAGGCGAATTAGGCGTGTGACGTATAAACGTCGAAATGTCGTATAAGTGTTAATGAACTTAAATAATGTTTCGATTCAAATGAAACGAACATTATAAGATATGGGATGGGATTAATGTAACCAATAAGGATTGATGATGATAAGGGTCGTAATGTTTTCAAACGACGCAACGCCGAGAAACATTTTAGAGTTAATCGCGTTTATTAATTTATAATGCGCAAACAATATGAGATAAGAGTTGTTATATTGTAAACTATTATATGAAGCTTTTTTAGTGGCTAATTGGTATTTTATTGTTAAATAAATTGTGTAGGGTATTTGAAGGGCAAGTTATCATACTTTGGCAAGGAACGCTTAAGGCAAGTTCTTTCAGTAACTTGTTAACTGATTTAAATGTAGTGATATACATAACTTGATTACTAAATCTTTCACTGTTATGTGAATTATATGCGAGCATGATTAAAGTGTGCACAATGTGCAATTATGTGACTATATTGTTCTATGTGAAAGTTGAATTATTGTAAACATATAATGTGAGATGCATGAGGTGTGTTATGAGATGCATGATATATACATATAGATGAATTGCATAAGATTTATAATGCATGAGAAAGATGCATAGTATGAGAATCATGATGCATGGATAAAGTGCAAACTTATGTGTTACGTGAAGTATGAAATGTGAAAACTGTTAGTTCTTGCTGAGCCGTCGTGCTCATTCTTGCAAAAATAAAACTTTTGCAGATTTACAATATAATGCAATTATCTTGATATCATGATGATAAGGATTAGAGGCGCATGGAAACAGGAAGGTTGTTAAATGTTCCTTTATTGTAATTATTTAGCTGTGATGACGGTATATGATGTACGTAAATTTGACTATGTAAACCTTAAGTTAAAAATGAAGGTTATACATCATAGTAGTTAAGATGCGATTATGTAAATTACTTGTTATAGTAAACTAGAAGGATGATGATGTTGTATAAAGGACATTATAACAAATGTATAGTTATTGAATAACTTTGCGAATATTCAGGGATTGACTAAAGTTAGAATCTGAACCTTACGTCCACACATGAGATTCTTTAAAGGATCACGGTATTTATTCAACCTTGATCATAAGTGTATTATTAAAGGTCTTCGTGTCTGGGACTAGATTAGGATATGTTGTAATATTATTATAATTGCATTAATGTAGTAAGCCTATATTGTATGGGTAGTACCGTGACGCGCCGGAATCGAGTTCAAGGTAAGACCCGAGTTTCGGGGGCGTTACAAGTTCAACTCCAAATCCTTTGCGTTCTCCTTGAATTCCACCGATTAGATTCCTTCTTTTGATTAATGCAGGCCACCCAAGTGTTTGACCTCTAAAGGTCATCTACCAAGGAATAATATGCATTCAAGAATATGGGCACTGACCAAACCCTAGTTTCTATATCTATAAAAATTGCAAGTACTCTCCCAACTATTGGAAGTTCTCTAACTGTCTAACATTTTTCATAATAAGACTTCTTTTATTTATAGATGTAGGCAACTCTCCTAAACTATTTAGGAATAGGGTTTTATTTAATTAATTAAACTCTTTTAATTAATTAGTCTCCTAGCCCAATTAGGAACTTATGAGAGTACTTATAATTAATTCCTAAACCATTTAGAAATTAAATAATAATAGTAATAATATTAATAAGACTCCTCTTATTAATTTATATTTAATATTTCCAAAATATTAAATAATAAATATTAAGCTATTTAATTTATTCTATCACCATAGCACAAATTAAATATACTTAACATATTATTACGATTATGTCATTTACTTCTTAAATAAATATTTTTCTTTTGCAATGTGACCCCTTTAGGTTCTCCATATTAAACCGGTTGTGAATAAATAAATTAGAACAATTATAATCTTATTTAAATAAATAAATTAAACTATTTAATTCATTTAAATAAATTATATTTATTTAAGCCCCCTTAGCGATCGACGACTTTCTATATAAAAAGATTTCAACATTAATCATAAAAGAACCTTTCAGTGAATAGTTACCGTATAATTCAATCCTTCTACCATATAATGTCTCAATCAAATATAAGACATGGAATTACTGTCAAGTCTTATTTTATTTGATTGTACGTATTTCGATTCTCAAATACACAACTCTGATTAATGCAAATTAGAAACACCTTTCAAATTTCATTCTGCTTTGGCCAAAGACTTCTGAGTTGTCATTTATCGAATCACATAGGACATTCTCTTCTTTTTACTAGAAGTGGTAGATTCTTTGTCGACAATTCAGCTATCTCTATGTACAACTTATTATATGATGAGCGGGATTCATACCTACAAATCGGGTTCTTTATCACTTAAGAAATTGCTTGATTATATCATCTTCTAGCGCAAATTTATGTTTTATCTGTTATCTTTTGCTTTATTGCTTTTCAGGTGAGAGGTGTGTTCATTTGGTGCTAAAAGGGGAAAAGGACAACAAGATGGCTGAAGGACACGATGCTCGCGCCGCAGCACCATGAACAAGCCTAGGAGTCACGCTGCAGCGAGAGGTCTTTGGCCAATTACACGGAGCTCACGCTGTAGCGACCCCATTCCTTCATGGGCTGGCGCTGCAGCGAGTCTCCCCTTCCAAATGCACGGAGTTCGCGCTGCAGCAGGGCCAATCCCTCATGGGTTGGCACTGCAGCGAGCCTTCCCTGGCCAATTACACGGAGCCCACGTTGCAGCGCCAATGCAAGGCGCAAGGCCCTCGCCGCAGCGTGAGGCCCGGTTCCCAGCCACCTGGCTTTCCTATTTTGACCTATCTTCTGCTACATAAGGAATGCTATGAGGCTACTTGGAACCTACCTAGAAAACTTAGAAAGGAAGGGAGGCAGCTACACCATTGGAGGCAGCTGAAGCTTTTGAACACTTCCGCGCATGAGTTTTCTCTCTTCAAATTCTGTTATCCATTTGTGTAATCTTAATTATGTTGAACAGCATGAATGTATTAATTAGTTCTATAGTTATGAACAAATTACATTTCTAGGATTGTAATGTAACCTAATGATTAGCTTAATATGAATTTCTCTCATATGTATGTAATGAATCATGTTCTGAATGGATTGTTGTATTTCATGCGTATTCATCAATTGCTTGAGATAGGAATTGATATAGGTATTAACTGGTATTGGAAAATTAATGTTATACCTTTCCTTAAGTACAACAACACTTGTTATGACCATTGCCTTGGGGAACGAGTGCACGAATTTCATGATAGAATAGGAATATCTCTATTTGCCCTGTGTAACCATTGAGATTAATGTTAATGACCCTTAGTCTAGTTATTTTCACCATAGGAATATTGTGATTTATCTAGCTAAGGGATATGCATTTGACCATCGGAAGAGGCTTATGTATACCTTGTGTTCTCGGTTAACCATTCTTATGATTTGTTAGTTAAATGGAAAGTTAGGAATATTAGGCGAGGCATTAGGGGAGTTGTAATCCTAGCTTGACATCTTTGATACAACTCGCCTTTTTATTTATCTGTTTTTGCCTAATTGATTACAACACACAACTCTTATTCACTTGTTTAAATAAGACCGTTGAGATACATTTTAATACTTGAACTACTACCTAGTATTTTGTCCTCGTGGGTTCGACACTCGACTTTTTCTATACTACTTGTTAGGCCGCGTATACTTGCGCGAGTTTATAGGTTGTGAAAACCACCAACAAGTTTTTGGCGCCGTTGTCGGGGACTCAGTATTAGTTGTTTTTCAATATTAATACTACTTCAAAACGATCTTAATTTAGACTGATTTATCTGTTTAATCTTTCTCTCAGGTACTCTATACTGTGTATGCCACCTCGCAGGAATCAGGATTTAATACCTCTTGACCCTGAGGTGGACAGAACTTTCAGACGAAGGAGAAGAGAGAGAGCTAGGGAAATACCTACTCCTCCTAGAATGGCCGAGGAAATTCAGAAAACTCTGCGGGAGTATGCAATGCCGAGTGTCACAACTCTACATGCCAGTATCCAACGGCCCGCTATTGAAGCTAATAGCTTTGAAATTAAGCCAGGCACCATCCAAATGATCCAAAACAATTTACAGTTTGCGGGGTTGCCGCATGATGACCCTAATGATCATGTGGTCAACTTTGTGGAGATATGTGACACCTTCAAATACCAAGGAGTGACCGAAGATGCAATCAGGCTCAGACTATTCCCTTTTACCTTACGGGATAAGGCTAAGAGTTGGTTGAACTCGCTTCCCTCGGGCTCAATTACCACATGGGCTGATTTGGCCTAGAAATTTGTGGCAAAGTTCTTCCCGCCAACGAAAACCGCCATGCTCAGAAATAACATTATGTCTTTCTCACAATTAGATGCTGAGATAATGTATGAAGCATGGGAAAGATACAAGGACCTGTTAAGGAAATGCCCTTACCACAGCTTGCCCAATTGGTTATTGGTGGAGACTTTCTATAACGGGGTATCAGGGCAGACCAGAGCAAGTATTGATGCTGCGTCTAGAGGAGCATTTATGGGGAGGACATATGATCAGGCTTATGCGCTACTGGAAACTATGTCAGCAAATAACTATCAATGGCCAACGGAAAGGAAAATGCCGAGCAAAATGGCCGGTATATATGAGATTGACACAGTAACTGCACTATCTGCACAGGTCGACAACCTTGCCAAGCAAATTCAGGCCATGGGGAAGCAGCCGGTGCAAAGTGTCATTGTGCCATGTGATTTGTGTGCGGGAAGTCACCCGACTGAACAATGTCCCATTAGCTCGGAATCAGTTCAGTATGTCTCTAACTACGGGCGACAACAGAATACCAATCTCCCCACATACTACCATCCTAGACTGAGGAATCACCCAAATTTCTCATGGAGTAACAATAGCAATACTCAAGCACAACCCTCTACCACCAGGCCACCTTTTGCACAGCCTCCTGGATTTCAATCTCAGAATCAGCAACATTCTCAAGGATCTTACCCACCTCCACAGGAAAGGAAACCTAGTGTGGAAGATCTCCTTTCGAGATATATTGCTCAGAATGAAACAAGGAGCCTCAGTCAAGAGGCAGCGATCCGGAATTTGGAAGTCCAATTGGGACAGTTGGCAACTGCTTTGAATAACCGTCCTGCAGGCACATTACCAAGTGACACAGATGTCAACCCAAAACGGGAGGGAAAAGAGCATTGTAAGGCAGTCACCCTTCGTAGTGGTACCATATTGAATGAGACTGGAGGAGAAGCCTCCACAGTGCAGCAAGAAGTTATAGAGAAGGAAGGCATTGTGGAGCTTGATTGTAACAAGTCTGGGGGAGAGGAGAGTGAAAAGGAGAAATCCACAATACCGACCCCAATTGTTAGCAAGCCAAGTCCTTTAGCTCAACACCTACCATTTCCCCAGCGCCTTCAGAAGCAAAAGCTTGAAAAGCAATTCTCAAAGTTCTTAGAAATTTTCAAGAAGCTTCACATCAATATTCCTTTTGCTGAGGCGTTGGAACAAATGGCCAGCTATGTGAAATTCATGAAGGACATCTTGTCTAAGAAGAGGAAAATGGGGGACTATGAGACAGTGGCACTTACTGAGGAATGCAGTGCAATCCTTCAAAGCAAGCTTCCAACCAAGTTAAAAGACCCTGGGAGTTTCACTATCCCATGCACAATTGGGGATCAATTTATCGGAAAAGCCCTTTGTGACTTAGGAGCTAGCATTAATTTGATGCCCCTTTCAATCTACAAGAAGTTGGGGCTTAATGAGGTAAAGCCTACCAGTGTGACTCTGCAGCTGGCCGATAGATCCATTACTCATCCTAAGGGTATTGTGGAAGATGTGCTCGTCAAAGTGGACAAGTTCATATTCCCTGCTGATTTTATTATTCTGGATTGCGAGGAGGATAGGGAAGTCCCTATCATTTGGGCAGACCATTCCTAGCAACAGGCAGAACATTGGTAGATGTACAGAAGGGGGAACTCACCATGAGAGTACAAGACCAGGAAGTAACGTTCAATGTCTTTGAGTCCATGAAGTATCCCAGTGCCTCTAATGATTGTTTCCGTGTCGATGTTGTTGAGGAAGCTGTGCGAGAAGTATTCTATGAAAATTGTTTTCCTGACTCGCTTGAGTCCACTTTGATTGGAGCATGTAATATTGATGATCCCTCTCATCTTGAGCATGTTCAGTGGTTGGAATCAGCCCCGAGATCAAATATGTTCAAGCGATAATTTGAGCCTTTGAATGAGAATGAAGCACCCACATCCCAGTCACACCCATCAGTTATAGAACCACCCGAGCTTGATCTTAAGCCCTTGCCAAGCCACTTGCGATACGCCTATCTCGGTGAGGCCTCTACCTTGCCAGTTATTGTTTCTGCATCACTAGATGAGGTACAGGAGGAGAAGCTCCTTGCAGTCGTCAAGGCACATAAAACAGCTTTGGGATGGTCTATCTCTAATATAAAGGGCATCAGTCCCTCTGTATGCATGCACAAAATCCTCCTTGAGGAGGGGGCAAAACATTCTATTGAGCATCAGAGGCGGTTGAACCCGATTATAAAGGAAGTTGTCAGAGCTGAAATTATTAAGTTACTGGATGCGGGCATTATCTACCCCATATCTGACAGTCCATGGGTGAGTCTAATTCAGTGTGTACCCAAAAAGGGCGGCATGACAGTGGTGTCTAATGAGAATAGTGAGCTGATCCCAACATGGACAGTCACTGGATGGAGAGTATGTATGGACTACAGGAAACTGAACAAGTCCACTTGCAAGGATCACTTTCCTCTGCCATTCATTGACCAAATGCTTGATAGACTCGCTGGGCATGAATCTACTGTCTTCTGGACGGGTACTCGGGGTACAATCAAATTGCTATAGCACCCGAGGATCAGGAGAAAACAACCTTTACTTGTCCATATGGGACCTTTGCCTTCCGGAAAATGTCCTTTAGGTTATGTAACGCCCCTGCTACATTTCAACGTTGCATGATGTCTATCTTTTTTGACATGGTGGAACAGACACTTGAAGTGTTTATGGATGATTTCTCTGTTTTCGGGAGTTCTTTTGACGCTTGTCTACAAAATTTGACCGCAATTGTGAAGAGATGTGTTGAGACGAACTTGGTTCTGAATTGGGAGAAATGTCACTTCATGGTTAGAGAGGGGATTATTCTGGGACACAGAGTGTCTGTTGATGGGATTGAAGTAGACAGAGCAAAGGTTGATATTATTGATAATCTACCTCCGCCTTCGTCAGTGAAAGGAGTTAGGAGTTTTCTGGGGCACGCAGGATTTTATAGGCGGTTCATCAAGGACTTCTCTAAAATCACCAAGCCGTTGTGTAGCCTATTAGAAAAGGACACGCCTTTCAAGATTGATGAGCCCTGCCTACAAGCTTTTAATTTGTTGAAGGAAAGACTCGTCTCAGCTCCTATTGTTGTGGTTCCTGACTGGACATTGCATTTTGAACTCATGTGTGACGCCAGCGATTATGCTATAGGGGCAGTTTTGGGACAACGAAGAGACAAGGTGTTTCACACCATTTACTATGCCAGTAAAACCTTGACAGATGCTCAGCTTAATTACACAACCACTGAGAAAGAGCTTCTGGCAGTAGTATATGCCTTTGACAAGTTTCGTCCATACCTTATCGGAACTAAAGTCATTGTGTACACGGACCATTCAGCGATCAAATTTCTAATCTCAAAGAAGGATGCAAAGCCGAGGTTGATTCGTTGGGTTCTTCTCCTCCAAGAATTCGATTTGGAGATTCGTGATAAAAAGGGAACTGAAAACCAAGTGGCGGATCACCTATCGAGATTGGAGAATCCAAATAACTCGAAAGATATTGAGCTTGATATCGATGATTTCTTCCCGGATGAACAGTTATATGAGGTCAAGAGTGTGGCACCATGGTTTGCAGATTTTGCTAATTATGTTGCTTGTGATGTGCTACCGCCTGACATGAACTATCACTAGAGGAAGAAATTCCTGCATGATGCTAGGCAGTATCTCTAGGATGAGCCGTTCTTGTTCAAACTATGTGCAGACCAGATTTTGAGACGGTGTCTGCCTGAAGGAGAGATTGAGGGTGTGCTCCACCATTGTCATTCATCTAATTATGGAGGGCACTTTGGGGGGCAACGAACTGCAGCAAAGGTGCTTCAATCTGGTTTCTACTGGCCAACCCTGTTCAAGGACGCTCATTCCTATGTATCGTGTTGTGATAATTGCCAAAGGGTAGGAACCATTTCGACGAGGCATGAAATGCCACTGCAAAACATCCTTGAGGTCGAATTATTTGATGTATGGGGAATAGACTTTATGGGTCCATTTCCACCCTCCTACAATAACCTTTACATCCTAGTCGCTGTGGACTATGTCTCCAAGTGGGTGGAAGCTGTAGCTCTGCCTACTAATGATGCTAAGGTTGTGTTGAACTTTCTAAGAAAGAACATTTTCACTCGGTTTGGCACACCTCGGGCCATCATTAGTGACGAGGGCACGCACTTCTGCAACAAGTACTTTGAAGCCCTTCTTGCAAAATATGGGGTTTCCCATAAGATAGCCACCGTTTACCACCCACAAACTAGTGGTCAAGCGGAGGTATCCAATAGGGAGGTTAAACGGATCTTGGAAAAGATAGTGAACCCTAACCGCAAAGACTGGTCCAAAAAGCTAGATGATGCATTATGGGCGTACCGCACTGCCTACAAAACGCCTATCGGAATGTCTCCGTATAGGCTAGTATATGGAAAAGCATGTCATCTCCCCGTCGAGTTGAAGCACAACACATATTGGGCAATTCGCAAGCTAAACTTTGATATGGATGCAGCTGGTGAGAAAAGGCTGCTACAACTAAATGAGTCAGACGAGTTCCGTCTCCAAGCGTATGAAAACGCTAAGTTATATAAGGAAAAGACAAAGCGGTGGCATGACAAGAAGATTGTTGTGAGAGAATTTGAGCCGGGGCAGAAAGTGCTCCTCTTTAACTCCCGTCTGAAGTTATTTCCTGGGAAATTGAAGTCCCGATGATCAGGACCTTTCACAATAGCTAAGGTATATCCTCACGGAGCAATTGAGGTGGAGGACCCTGGCTCCGACAGAACGTTCA
Source organism: Aralia elata (assembly GCA_034770075.1). Taxonomy (NCBI): domain Eukaryota; kingdom Viridiplantae; phylum Streptophyta; class Magnoliopsida; order Apiales; family Araliaceae; genus Aralia; species Aralia elata. The sequence goes on along the minus strand of JAVJAP010000356.1, from coordinate 168,738 downwards.
AGGTGAACGGTCAGCGGTTGAAGCATTACTGGATCGGCGAAGTTGACCACCAAATGACTTCAATCACCCTTGGTGACCTGGTATGAACCGGCCGGATAGTCAAGCCGACGACTATAAAACAAGCGCTTGGTGGGGAGGCAACCCCACCCGAGTATCAATTTCTATCCCTTTTTACGCTTTCTGTTTAATTTCAATAGTTTTATTATTTATAATTTCAAGTTCGTATAGCTACGAGTCGTGTTTGCATTAGCGTAAGTCTGATTTCAGTTTCTATAGGATCTAGATTTATTTCTGTAATCTGTAGTCTCGCATGTGTTAATGTTGCGGTTATACAGTCGGAAATTTTTAGCCGTCGTGGCATATCGCGAGTGTAAATAGTATGATAGTTGAGTTCCTTAAAAAAATAAAAAAAAAATTTGGACCATGAGTCTAGCATTTGTGCTAAGCAATGATTCATGGTAGTTAGTGTCAGATCTTCAGGGTACAAGTACTCTATGAAGTGGTATGCTATTTTTGTCTTTAAAATTTTGGTCGAAATTGCTAACAGGGTTCTTGTGTTAATGCAGGAGCTGCATCAAAATTTTTGCAATGCTGGTATTCACGTTGCAGCGTGACACTTTGCTCTACCCTCCACGCTGCAGTGGCATACCCTCAGAATAGCTACTGGAGAATTGCGCTGCAGCGTAGCCCAATTTGCCTATGGCTCACGCTGCAGCGAGACGGCCATTTCATGCATAAGGCATTCACGCTGCAGCGTGAATTCACAAGCAATCTCCGCGCCGCAGCGCGAGCTCCATTATTTTCCAAGACCAAGCGCTCACGCTGCAGCGGCAACTATCCACGCTGCAGCGCCAGTACCATGTTGTAGCTACTGGAGAGTTGCGCTGCAGCGTGACCAACTTTGCCTAAGGTTCACGCTGCAGCGAGGCTCTATTCTCAGGCCTAAGGAGCTCACGCCGCAGCATGAGTTGTCGTTTATCAGCCCACGTCGCAGCTCGAGCAGGGTGTTTTTATTTTTAAAAAGACCTGGAAGGTCGGCATTTGCAGCCCATCCCAGCCACAACCGCCGACATAAGCCCTAGCCATTGCCATACCTCTCTCTCAACTCAAATCGTTCCAAGCATAGTCACAGCCGGATCCTTGGTCTCTTCGCACACAGCATTGTTGTGGGTTTAATTGGGGGATTCATCACCTCTCATCTGGCAATCTTCTCCGATTTTCGCCAAGTAAGTTTTAAATTTCTAAAGTGAAATTGTGGGGTTTGATTTCGTTCTTTCTGTGAGTGTATTGCTTGGGTGATTATTGTTGTGCTTGAGTGGGATTTCATCTTGGGCTGATTCATCTACTATAACCAACAAGTTTGGTTTTGATCTCTGGCTAAGGTTGCTTTCAGTTAGTTTTATGCCACGCACGCCTTGTGTTTGATAAATTGCCTGAGTAACACCTTGGTCTAGTTTGTGCTTAAGTTGGCTTCTGAATTGCTTAACCCTTGGTTTAGTTCTGCATTGACACTGTGTTTGGCTTGCTTTGGGGTTGAGTTCTGCATTGGTTTTTGTTGTTGGACTTTGGAGTTCTCTTGGGTTATTGTTGCTTGAATTTTGCCATGGCACAAAAACGTCAGCGCCTTAGCATAGGGGGTTCCTCATCCTCATCGGCCCCACAATGGGACCAATCAAAATTTGTGAGTGTTGAGGCGTGGAATCGCTATAACAAGTCCTTTGCTAAGCGAAACCTTCTACCCGAGCGTGGATTTAGGCCGGACCTCAATAAGGATGGACAATTGGCTGACATGATCTTGAAGAGGAGGTGGATCTATTTCACTAAGCCACCCAAATCTGCAGTTATTTCAGTGGTCCGAGAGTTTTATGCCAATGCTAGTGCTGAGGGACCAGCCGAGGTCACTGTCAGGGGCAAATTGGTGAAGTTTGACAGCAAGACCATTAATGCTGTGTTTGACATGCCCAACTTTGGAGGCAAGGATTTCCAGGAGCGGGGCTACCGCAGCTACAGCCAGGATGAGATCATTACGCGGCTCTGTCAGCCCGGCACAGCTTGGAAGGTGAATGAGTTTCAGGGGGAAAAGATGAGCTTCCCACAGCCAGCCCTCAGCCACTATGGGAAGGCTTGGTATGCCTTTATCTGCTCCAGCATCATGCCCACTCGTCACCTCAGTGATGTCACCCGCGAGCGGGCTGTGCTTCTATTTTCCATCATCACTGGGCTTGACGTCGACATTGGGGTGATCATTCAGGAGTCCATCAGGAAGGCTATAAAAAGTAACATTGGTTCAGGCCTCCCGCACCCTTCTCTCATCACCCGCCTCTGCAAGCGGGCCAAAGTTCAGTGCGGACCGGATGACCCAACTCAAGCACCCATGTCAGTCATCGATCACCATGTCATTCAGAGGTTTACTGTTTGGCCAGGGGGCATTTCTCATGAGTGTGGCGAGGGATACCTGCCAGATCCTAATCAGCCCTTTACTATAGAGGGTGAGACTTTTACCCAGACTTCAGATCTTGGCCCCACCTCTGCTGGTCCACTTGCTGCGTTGATGGCATCAATGGACCTCATGCACCAAAAGATAGACAGAATCAACAGCAGGATGGGCTCGTTCGGCCGCAGACAGGACACTATTGCTCAGAGGCAGAATATTTTTGCACAGTATCATGCTGAGTTCGCCAACACGGTCGCCAGCATCTATGCAGCCTCAGGAGGTGATGACATGGACTCCATGCCGTACCAGTTTCCTGAGCCTCCTGTCTTTCCACCGTACCCGCCGCCATCACCGTCAGAGGGCGATCAGGCCGACGACGAGGAGGGTGATGAGGGTGATGCTGAGGGCGATACTGCGGAGGATGCACCACCAGCACCACCAGTACCATCAGCACATTCCAGCCATTGAGGGCATTGGCCAGTTCAAGTTTGGGGGAGTTTTTAGCTGATTTCTATTTAGTTATTTATCTTTTTATGAGTTATGGTTTATGTTTGAACTGCGGTAGTTAGGATGGTGGTTCTTGGATATTTTAATGTAGGAACTACTTAGTCTAGTTTATTTAGAACTAGTTTGGTTTATTTAGAACTTATGGATGCTTTATTAATTATTATCTAGGGATGCCTATTTCTGGTTTTATCTGCATGAGTAGCCTATGGGTTTCTTCCAGTTTTGATTTTTACCCATCTTTTGGGGCTTTCACGGGTTTTCATTACCCTATTTTGTGCTATAGTTATCTTGGGGTAAATGAATTGAAATTTTTGATTGTGGCCAGTGATATGATTGAGGTATTGCTTTGTCAATGATGTTAAACATTTAGAGATAGAGTCTTAGATCATTTTATTTAGTTAGCACTGCTGTTGATCCTATCTATTCTATCGCGCACGTACCAAATATTAGAACTGTTATTATTTCAACCGAGCCTAAGTGGTTTTTGCTAAGGAAATTGTTGCTATTATCTTGTTCTTTCGTATGTGATTTAATGATTGTAAGAAACAGACAGATACGTTAGCATATTTATAAATATATATATATATATATATATATATATATAAAACAACGCGAATCCCCAGTTGACCACGCCTATTTACGTGGCCTTTGTTACTTGAGTTAGTAGATCCTTTGGGGTGTTTTCACACCCATTGCCCTAAAGTCACCTGACTTGGGAGTCCTTGATCAAACACTCGTTGCACGGGTAACTTTGAAGAGCCAAAGGTATTCAGGCACTGCTCGGTCATTCTTGAGATTAGGATAAGGCGTTGGCAATAAATAAACTATAGTTTGACTCAAGTCTAATTACATGGCCTTTGTTACTCGAGTTAGTAAATTCTTGGGGGTGTTCTACACCTAATGCCCTAAAGCCTTCAAGCTTGGGAGTCATTGTTCTAAAGCTCGTTACAGGAGTAACTCTGCATAGCCTAATGTAATTAAACTTTTGCACATGTCTCACTGAGTTTTGTTGCTCACATTTTAATGCCTGTTGGTCTGTTCTTACACTTGATATCTTGTTCTGAATGCTTGATTTAACATGAGTGATGGTGTCAACAATTTCATCTTTGTAATCGAGTTTGTGTTTGAGATGTATACGGTTATAACAGTTGGTATTCACACACACAGAGATTTGGATCAGTATCAGTCTACGCTAGAATTTTGAGCTAGATTTTATTAATGAGTTTGTTTCTACCTTGAAATTGTAATTCTGACCCTTGAGTCCACAATGCAGGTATATAGTAGTTTAGATCACTCTCAGCCTAAGCGTGAGGCTGGAGTTTTAATATTATTATTTAAATATTTTTGTTTTCTTAGGGACAAGCAAATGCTTAAGTTTGTTGGTATTTGATGAGCGGGATTCATACCTGCAAATCGGGTTCTTTATCACTTAAGAAATTGCTTGATTATATCATCTTCTAGCACAAATTTATGTTTTATCTGTTATCTTTTGCTTTATTGCTTTTCAGGTGAGAGGTGTGTTCATTTGGTGCTAAAAGGGGAAAAGGACAACAAGATGGCTGAAGGACACGATGCCCGCGCCGCAGCACCATGAACAAGCCTAGGAGTCACGCTGCAGCGAGAGGTCTTTGGCCAATTACACGGAGCTCACACTGCAGCGACCCTATTCCTTCATGGGTTGGCGCTGCAGCGAGTCTCCCCTTCCAAATGCACGGAGTTCGCGCTGCAGCGGGGCCAATCCCTCATGGGTTGGCGCTGCAGCGAGCCTTCCCTGGCCAATTACACGGAGCCCACGCCGCAGCGCCAATGCAAGGCGCAAGGCCCTCGCCGCAGCGTGAGGCCCGGTTCCCAGCCACCTGACTTTCCTATTTTGACCTAGCTTCTGCTACATAAGGAATGCTATGAGGCTACTTGGAACCTACCTAGAAAACTTAGAAAGGAAGGGAGGCAGCTACACCATTGGAGGCAGCTGAAGCTTTTGAACACTTCCGCGCAGGAGTTTTCTTTCTTCAAATTCTGTTATCTATTTGTATAATCTTAATTATGTTGAACAGCATGAATGTATTAATTAGTTCTATAGTTATGAACTAATTAAATTTCTAGGATTTCAATGTAACCTAATGATTAGCTTAATATGAATTTCTCTCATATTTATGTAATGAATCATGTTCTGAATGGATTGTTGTATTTCATGCTTATTCATCAATTGCTTGAGATAGGAATTGATATAGGTATTAACTGGTATTGGAAAATTAATGTTATACCTTTCCTTAAGTACAACAACACTTGTTATGACCATTGCCCTAGGGAATGAGTGCACGAATTGCATGATAGAATAGGAATATCTCTATTTGCCCTGTGTAACCATTGAGATTAATGTTAATGACCCTTAGTCTAGTTATTTTCACCATAGGAATATTGTGATTTATCTAGCTAAGGGATATGCATTTGACCATCGGAAGAGGCTTATGTATACCTTGTGTTCTCGGTTAACCATTCTTATGATTTGTTAGTTAAATGGAGAGTTAGGAATATTAGGCGAGGCATTAGGGGAGTTGTAATCCTATCTTGACATCTTTGATACAACTCGCCTTTTTATTTATCTGTTTTTGCCTAATTGATTACAACACACAACTCTTATTCACTTGTTTAAATAAGACCGTTGAGATACATTTTAATACTTGAACTACTACCTAGTATTTTGTCCTCGTGGGTTCGACACTCGACTTTTTCTATACTACTTGTTAGGCCGCGTATACTTACGCGAGTTTATAGGTTGTGAAAACCACCAACATTATACTCAATCATACCCTTTGATATACCCTAAGGGTCTTAAGGGACATGTAAAGTATAACTCATCATACATAAGATACTATGATGATCTCAAGTCTAAGGATCACTTACACTACTATCACATAAGGAATTCCTATTGACAGGCAAGTAAAACTCCATTAGGTATTCCTTTAGCGAGCCACGTTCAGTGAACTTATTTTCCAATAAGCACATACATACTTGCTTTAGTGTCTCCACACAAATAATTATGAGATCAATCATACTCTTCTTAAGAGCAAGCAAAGTATGTACCAATCTATTCGGATTCACTAATCCCCTTTTTAGTAATCCAATGATTAGGAACAATTTTAGTTTGTGAGCTATCTAGAATTTAGATCTCATTAGCATGATCATCATCATGATTCTAAAAGCATTGCTCAAAACTATGGGTTTATCACATATATAATAACAATACCATGTAGATAAAGTAAATGCCTTTAATAAATAAATTCTTTTATTAATAAACGAATAAGATTACAAAATATATGCTACATCATATTAAATATGATTGGCTTACGTGCATACTACTTTCACTTCTTTGATCGCCTCATTCTTCTCTAGTTTGAACAGTTCATACTCTTGCATCAACATGTTTAGTTTCACCTCTTTCACCTTGGATGTTCCTTCATGACTCATGATGATGGTATCCCAGATTTTTTTTGTCGTATTGCAAACAGAAACTTTGTCAATTTCTGATTGAACCATTCCGCTCAACATAGTATCCATGGCTTCGAGTCGTAGGACACCATATATGATTCATTAGCTTCCATTTTCATAAGAGTCTTTGATCTCCCATCATCATGCCTTGGAATGATGGGTCCGTTGTCAACCACCCACTATTCCTATGGATCCTTTTTGAGGTATATCTTCATTCTGAATTTTCATAAATTAAAATTTTCATTGCCGAGCAACAATGGTAGCCTATTGGTGGACTAGTCGTCTTGTGAATTGAGATGTGCCATAGGATCTTACCCTACGGTCTGCAAAGACAATTGTTAGTAGAGCCAAGCTCTAATACCAAATGAAATTTCGTGTGTGCACTCCTAGAAGGGGATTGAATAGGTATATATGATTGAATTGATTAACAATGATAAATTTTAAATTTTTTGCTACAGAATTAATCCAAACGGGTAGAACATGTCTGCTTTAGTGCCTGTATTAATCTGTTACTAAAAACCAAGTTATCCAAACGGGTATGATCTGTCTGTTTGGTGTTTGTATTAAACTGTTACTAAGAACCTTCTTTATACTACTTCTGATTTAACGATGCAGTGTATGCAGATGTATGTGTAGTGAAGAATTAAGCAAGATAGACAAGATAATTAGCAAACTACAAATACACCAAGAATTGTACTTGGTTCGGCCCCATATACTTCTACTTTACGGGCCTACATCCAAGGCCAAGTATCAATCGATATCCAACAGGTTTTTATTAATTAATTCTTTAATTAATTACAAAACTTTCTGTACAAATAAGCTCTGAAGATTGTTGGACACCACTGCCCCCTTTGTACAACTGCTTACACCACTAGAACTATTTGCACCACTGTAACTTTAGAGCTTCCTTTGTACAGCCATATCCACCACTAGATCAAACACAAACTAAACTAGATGTATACAAGTTTTAACAAGAAGAAAAATGATTACAAGATATAACTATGAATTTCCAGTAATAAGAATTTAAGAACAATGCAAGAAAATTTTTTTGTATAAGCACTCTTGTTTTTCTTTTCTTCGGTGTCTGAAGCTTTGGCCGTGATATAAAGAGAAAAAGACAATAGCACAAACACTAATCACGTTGGAATAGATTACTGAAAATTAGCAAACCCAACGGAATACAATTTCAAACTGATAAGGAAGGTTTTTGACTTTTGAAAATAGACAGCTTGAAATTAAGGATAAGATCTCAACTGATAGGAAAAATTTAATCACAGAAAATCAACCCAGTCAACTTGTTAGGAAAGATCTTGATTTTGATAAATCTTTAGAAATCATAACTGCAAATATGCTCAACTGATTTAGTTTCCAATTTGATATAAATTCTCAACATATTAGAATTTTAAAACCATGGAACTTTTTAAAAGACTTTTCCAACAAACTAAAAAATTGTCTTGCAATTAAAAGCTTAAGCTAGAAATTCTTACAGCATTTTCCAAGTAATTTCTTAGGGACCTAATCCAGTAGTGTCTCTTAGACTCTTTCTCCACAATGGACCTCTCGAAATTCAGTACTAATTTAGCAGCTATATATGATCAGCCCAAACCTGTAAAGCACAAACCATCTTCATACAAAATATATTGTTATCATTAAAACAAAACATGTATACCAACAAAACAAACTACCAAATAGTTTTGTACTCCGGTTAATGGAGAGAGAAAGCATGTCCAATTTTCAATAACCCTTCTCAATAATGAAAAACAATAATTGTAAAACTCAATGATTGGAGTTTAAATCATTGTCTTGTTTTAGGACTTCTTAAAATAAAAATCATTTCCAAAAAACCCCTCCATTCTATAGAAAGAGTTCAAATTAATTTTTTTTCTTAGCCAATTTTTAAAATCTTACATTTTAAAATTAATGTAAATTTATTTTATATTGATAATGCAATACTTAGTAGAAACTACTTAAATTAATACTATTGCTAAATACAAAATTATTATTTCAAAAAACTAGAATAAATTCAAATCATAATATGAATTTTAAAATTTTGCTAATTAACTCGAATAAAAATATTGCTTTTTGTGGAAACCATATACTCCAAAACTTTAAGCTTAGATTTAGAGAGGAATATTTTTCCCCTTTTAAAGAAACCCTCCCCTAGATATATCTTCTTGTTATCATCAAACACTTGTTTCATTGTTATTTTTTCCTTTGATGAAATTTTATTTTCTCTTAATTTAAAATTATATCTTTGTTCTTTCTCCACTGTAGCGGAAGTCATTTTTCTCCTATTACTAGAAGTCATTTTTCTCCTATTGAGAAATCGTATATTCTCTTTATGTAGAAAATTGATACAATATCCCTATATTCGTCAAAATAAAAGAGGACTGAAAGTAGGATTCTTTTTCTGATAAGAGGATTCAATTTTCTTAAGGATATGCCACCATTTAGTAATGGTGGCATATTGTTATAAAATAATATAATGTTCTTATATTCATCATCATAATTTTTTAATATTATATTATCATTATTAAATGTTATCATTATTAAATTAGTAATTTATTATTTTTAGAAGTAAATATATAATAAAATATAGGGCTTACAGAGATACCTTTAGGGTATATAAGTTATATATTCTAGTTTCGTAAAATGATTTTATATTAATTTTTTAACAAAATTAAATTGTACGGATGAAAAGATCATACAAAAATATGAGATATTATAAAATTTTATTTAATTTATAATGGTGTAATATTATTATTATAACCTCATAAAATACGTATATTTTTTGACGACTTGAATTTATTGAACTTTTATTAATATAAAGTCATCGATAACATACCAAATTATATGAAATTTCATATATTTAAATATTTTTATATGTTCATTGTATCCGTACGGTTAAATTTATCTAAAATACCTAAATATTGACATATTAACCCTATAAGGTATACTAGTTATATATATGGCCTCTAGGGTATCTCCCTTTTTCATTAAAATATATTTTAATTTTAACTCTTTTTGTAAAAAAGGAATGACTAAAATTAAGAAAGTCAAAGGGAGAAGAAAACTTAAACTATTAGAAAGAGACACCAATAATATCTCATGCTAATACTCTCTTAAATATAATTTTATAAAGAATGGACAAATTAAAGTGTATTTGTACTACTAAATAACTAATTCATCTAAAAGTTTAAGAAAACTTAAACTATTAGAAAGAGACACCAATAATATCTCATGTTAATACTCTCTCAAATATAATTTTATAAAGAAAGAACAAATTAAAATGTATTTATACTACTAAATAATTAATTTATCTAAAAGTTTAAACTATTTATTAAAAAAAAGTACCAATAATTAATATCATGATAGTAGAGTGGGAGTAAGTAAAGGAAGATTCTACTCAAGAGTCACAATGCTTGTACACAAAACTTTACAGTTGAACATTGGCATAAGGTTCACATCTTGACCCTACAACAATGCCAAAATTCAACAGCTATAATGTAGAGAGAGAATCAGTGGTGCTTAAAAATAACAAATTGTTCCTTCTTTAAAAATATTAATATCAAGTCTTCTTGTGCCTTTCCTCTTTTATTGAAAAACAAAAGAACAAAATCTTTCTCTTGATTAAAATTCTTCCGATAATTGGATAATTTTACCTTGACGCACCCTCTGGTAAAATTCAACCGCAGATCCACACGATTTAGCTTCTTTAACCCACTTTAGTGTTGATGTGGATATCAATTAGAATACTAATTTGAAATCAAAACAAAATCAACCTACAAAAATTTCAACTCTTTCCCAGACTTTGATTGTGACAAATGTTCAAAAACCAAATCCTCTACCAATTTTCACAACCAAATCCATCAATAACCGTACCAACAAAATGAAAAAGCCATTGAATCACCCAAAAGTAGCATATTTGGAGAAGGGAACAAGAAGGAATTATTGTTCCGTTATCGACAGATGTGGTGTTTCACATTCGTCGCATGCGCATACACAAGACACTAACACACATGTTTGGAATTCAATTTAATTCAAAAGCTTAAGTCATTAGGTCTTGAGCCTATTCATGTATATTAATCATTCACACTTTTATTATTTCTCCGATATGGGACTCCAACTCACTTGTAATATCCTAACAAAAGTAAGAGTAAGGTGTGTGTGTTTAATTTCAATTAAAACTTAAATAAAAAAAATAAAAAAAGGTAAGAGTAAAATTATCTAAAAATAAAAATTGCCCTATTGCACTTTATATACTAGAGTGTTGGGGTGTGTTTATTTGAGCCCAATGGATACTGTGGGTTATTGTCCACGTGGAGGTATGTTCCCATGTAGGATTCTGTTTGGGCAGTGGGAGAATATTAAGGAATCAAGGATTCTTAACTGTATTTAATTTCCAACTCCTAAAGAAAGTGTCCGGATATAATTCGACTTTCTTCCTTTAAGGAGATTTAGTTTAATCCTATTATGGTATCTAAGCTAATAATGAGTTTTATTTCCATGCGGTTCGACTTGATGGTGTGTGATCACTATAAATATAAGGTTCGACCCTAATTTACAGGTAATCAAATTTTTCAGCACTAAAGCATTAAGCCTCAATTGTTAAACCTTATTCAGCCTATTCTCATACCAGAGCTATCCCCTGGCGGCGAAAACCGTCAGTTCTCTGAGTGTGATTTCGTTTCTGTACAGGATTGGACGCGCAATTTGATGATTGGGCGCGTGGACGAATCTTGGTGTTAACATTGGCGCTAGAAGGAGGGCCTCTTTAGTGTTTGATAATTTTCAATCACACAGTATTTATTGATTAGAAATAATGGTGTCAAGTAAGGCAAAGACGGTGTCCGCACATGGTGAATCTACGACTAGTCTTTTTCAATCCAGAGGCTCGGTCAAAGATAGACTGGGACCGTCAAGGAGTATATCAGATAGGCTGGGCCCCCAAAGTCATTCAGTGGGCCCAACCGATCCACGGACGACGATCATCAAGAGAAAATTGTTCTCGACCACTCAAAAGACGTCAGGTTATGATAGCCGTGCCGAAGACCAGAATTCTAAGTCGGGTCAAAGTTGTGACGAAAGGGAGACAATACTGGCCAAAAGGATGCAACGGCGAAAAGACGTCGTAGAAGCCATACGCCTTCAGCAGAAAGAGTTGGATAAGCAGTTGGCGTTGTTGTTAGATGGAGAAGAAGTTTCCTCCAGTCGTTATCGGTGTCAGGAAGTTTCGCCAAGGGACCGATCCAATATATACTGTTCGGACGGTTCTCGGCATGAAAGGAGCAGGCTTAGGAGTCGCTCTCAGGAGAGGATCGGCTAACAAAGTCGATCCCGTGACAGGAACAGGCAGCGGAGCCGCTCTCGAGAAGCAAACAGTGGATGTAAGGGAAGATCCGAAAAGAGAGGCGAAGGGTCTCTCCGGATCATGATAGGGATAGGCGAGAGCCATCCCCTCGAAGGGAAATTCCCGAGGCACCAGCCCGGAAGGACGAGGATAGGCAAGAGCCATCCTCTCGAACAGAAGTTCCCGAGGCACATGCCCGGAAGGACGGGAATAGGCGAGAGTCATCCCCTCGAACAGTAGATCCCGAGGCTTTAGCCTGGATGGTTGCAGAGCTGGAGAGGGTGCTCGCAATAGTTAACCAGGGGAAGGAGGCTTCGATAAGTTTGACTTCGCCATTCTCCCTAGAAATCGATCGGGTTCGGACCAATCCTAGTAAGAAGGTCCCGCACATGAAGAATTACGATGGGACGGGAGACCCGTTTGATCATAGCCAGGCATATGACCGGCTGATGAACTACTATGACTACTCTGATGCTGCCAAGTGTTAGATGTTTATTACAACTTTGAGGAATGAGGCTCGGCAGTGGATGACATCTCTGCTCCCGAACTCTATTTCGTCATGGAAGGAGCTTTGTGATAGGTTTCATAGTCGGTTCGGGAGTAATAAAAGGAGGGAAAAGCCAACAGCCTCTTTAATGCAAATAAGGCAATACTCCAATAAGACACTTGGCCAGTACGTAAGACGGTTCCGAGAGGCAGTCGGAGCATTGTCGAATTTGAACGGTCCTCAGGCCCTCGGATATTTTACCACCAGACTAGATGTTGTGAAATTGAAGAAGTTAGTAAAGGATATGATGTTCAATGCCCCGAAGGACTTGGCCGAAGCTTATGACAAAGCAGATAAATTTATCACAATTGAAGAGGCCATGTGTAGTCTGAAGCCAAATACGGCGGAGAGGCCGAAGGATCGGGACAAGAACAACCTTACCAGGTCAGATAACAATAATAGAACGGAAGACTTGCCGAAGAGATATTTTAATGGGGGTTCGGGAGGAGGACGTCTGCCTTTCCTGAACAGAAAAGTCAGCAAGGTGTTCACCTGCCTCAACACGGTTCGGGCAACAATATTAGAACATATGAGAGACAAGCCGTATTTCAAACCATGCCTGAGTACTCATCGAGATCGAGGAAATCAGAACAAATATTGCGACTATCATCAAGCTATTGGACACTCCACCGAGGATTGCAAAAATCTGAAAGCATTAATTGAGACGAATGTGCAGAGCGGGGAGTTAGTTTAGTTCGTTGTGGGTCGAGGGGCTTCGAGAAGGACGACGACCAATGGAGTACACAGCAGAACCCAAAGCCTCAATTCGAACCGGCCCCGGTAATTTGAGGAGTGGTAGATGTGATAACAGGCGGTTCGATTGGGAAAGTAGCTGGAAAGAAACAACGAGGGATATTGGATTAAGTTATGACAGTGTCCGAACAGCCTGCAAAGAGGGAATGGCCATATCCTGACATTGTGATATCATTCACCGATGAGGATTATCCATCGGAACCTATCGAGCTATATGAGAGGGAGCCCTGGCCATTACTGCCCAAGTCAGATCCATGGATATGAGGCGAATCATGATCGACAATGGCTCCTCTGTCGACATATTGTATGCCCATGCTTACCAGAGGCTAGACCTAGGAGGTAAGAAGATGGAGGTCGGGCAGGAGCCTCCATTGTACGGGTTCGGTAATGATCCGGTTTGGGTAGCAAGAACCATCGAGTTGCCAGTCATTTTTGGGACGGCTCCTCAGTAGGTGGAGGTCAATATCAAGTTCTTTGTCATCCATGTCGATTCTACTTACAATGTTATTTTGAGACGACCTACATTGATGGTGTTGCAGGTGGTGACTTCCATTCCTCATTTTAAGATGAAGTTCCCTACGTCGAGTGGATTTGGCGAAGTTAAGGGTGATCTGGATATAGCTCGAAGGTGCTACAGGAATTCGTTGATATCTTCGGTTGTTAGGAGATGTAAACAAAGGCAGACGATGGCAATCGAGGTAGAACCCTTTACTGAAGGAAGCACAGAACCCCTCACCTTGTCAGCCGAAGAAACTGAAGACATTGAGCTGATCCCGGGGAAGAAAGATAAGACAATAAAGATTGGTTCGGGTCTGCAGTAGCCTTTCAAAATGGGATTGATCGAGATGTTTCAGGTATACGAGGATATTTTCGCATGGGAGCCAACGACAAGCCAGGGATTGACGAGAAAGTTGTTGTGCATAAACTGAATGTAGACCCTACTAAGAAGCCAATTCAGCAAAAGAGGAGGATCTTTGTCCCAAAATGGTAGAAGATCATTGATGATGAGGTGGCCAAGTTATTAGCGGCCGATTTTATTTTTGTGATCGACTACCCTAAGTTGTTGGCGAACGTGGTATTGGTTCAAAAGTAGAATGGGAAGTGGAGAATATGTATTGACTATACTGATCTGAATAAGGCGTGTCCGAAGACTTCTACCCACTCTCACACATTGACCAGTTGATCGATGCCACATCGGGGTACGCGTTGTTGAGCTTCATGGATGCCTTTTCGGGATACAATCAAATTTTAATGCATAAGAAGGATATCCCAAAGACGGCCTTTATAACGCATCGGGCGATTTATGCTTATAAGAAGATGACTTTCGAATTGCTAAACGCCGGTGCCACTTATCAAAGGATGATGAACTACGTGTTCAGGAAATAGCTAGGCCGAAGCATGGAGGTTTATATGGATGATATGATTGTCAAGAGCCAATCAGTTAGATAACACTTGGATGACCTGGAGGACTGCTTTTAGACAGTTAAGGAATACAACATCAGGCTGAACCTGACGAAGTGCACCTTCGGCCTCGGTTCGGGAAAGTTTCTTGGGTATTTAGTGAGAAAAAGGGGCATTGAGGTAAATCCGGAGAAGATCAAGGCCATTCTGGACATGAAGTCTCTCAGACGTTCAAGGATATACAACGGTTGACGGGTCGGATAGCAGCTTTAAGGAGGTTTATGTCTAAATTGGCGGAGAGATGTTTGTCATTCTTTGATACATTAAAGGGGCCAAAGAATGAGAAGACTTTTCAGTGGACTTCAGAGTGTGAAGACGTCTTTTAGGGAATAAAAAAATATCTATCTTTGGCACCTCTTTTGATGAAGCCGGTCCCTTCGGAACCCTTGTATTTGTATTTGGCAGCAAGCCCGTTGGTGGTTGGAGCGATACTACTTTGGGAGGCAGGAGGAAAATAATTTCCTGTTTATTATGTCAATCATGCTCTTCGGGATGCAGAAACTCGGTGTTAGTTTCCAGAGGCACAAAAGATATCTAGAAGGGGGGTTGAATAGATATTTTAAAACTTTGTGTTTTCTTTTTCTTTTCAAAAAGATGACTTAACAGTTTAGTTAATGTATCCAATAATTAAGCACAACGGAATATGATTTGTAAGAACCCCTTGTAGAAAATAGAACAGTAGTGGAGAATATAGTAAAGCAGTGATAAAACAGTTGTAGCAGTGATGGCAATTAATAAGTGCAAAGAGATAGAGACAATGCTTTAAGTGGTTCGGAGCACACAAGACTCCTACTCCACTATTCTACTCCTCGAGTAGCAAATCCACTAAGGATATCGTTACAACTGAATCACAAAGATTCCTTCAAGACCCTCAGTCCTGGAACACCAGTACTCAACGTACTCTTCAAAGCCAGCGGCCTTGGAACTCTATAATCTAAGACCAGCAGCCTTGGAATCCTTGGTACCCTTTGGTACTCCATAAGTCCAGCAAACTTGTCTTGGGTTGGTCACCTATTAACCCTTTCACTTGATGAAGAGTGATTTGTTTTGTTGTTACTGAGTTGCTTGAAGCATAAGGTTTGATAAACTTAGCAGCGAAGCAAGATGTTTCCTCTTGGATTGTAGAATAATAGTGTTTCAAGTATGATCTTCTTTTTCGTTGTTCTTGCTTAACTTAAACCTTCAATCCTTCTGCCTTATGTAGATGCTCTTGAGAATCTTCCCGTTGAAATGTGGTCGTTGCATCTGTTTCTTCCATTGAGATGTGTTGCTGAGTTTTAAGAATAGTTTATTCTTTATTGACTATAGTAGTGGGGTGAGTCAGGTCCCATTAGTATAATGCTTCTGAGTTTCTGCAGACTGTAGATGTTTGCTCCCCACTCATTTATTTAATATTCAGTAACTATCTTGGGCAGATCATTCTATTGACTTTCTGTTATGGGCAACTTAGAATATTCATTCTCAGATCTGAGTTGCTTGTCTGACGTCTGACTCCACGTTCTTGCTCAGTCGTTTGATGCTTGCTGATATTTTCAATGTGATCTTCATGTTTCCCCCTTTTTGATCATTCTGATAAAGCATCAAAGTCCTGTCTTCATGGTCTTCATAGAAGGTGCTGATTCAGTCTGTACATTCTGGCATAGGCTTCTCTTCAATATGATGGTTTGTCTTGAGACGCAGAGACAACCCTACGTTCTGTTGACAAGGCTGTACGTCCGGTCGAGGAAGCTCTGTGTCCTGACGAGGAAGCTCTTCATCCTGCCGAGGAAGCTCTACGTCCTAACGACAAAGCTCTACGTTCTGCCAAGGAAGCTCTACGTCCTGATGACAAAGCTCTACGTCCTGCCGAGGAAGCTCTACGTCCTGACGACAAAGCTCTACGTCCTGCCGAGGAAGCTCTGCGTCCTGCCGACAAAGCTCTACGTCCTGCCGAGGAAGCTCTGCGTCCTGCTGAGGAAGCTCTACGTCCTTTTACTTGGAGTATGACAGTCCTTTATGATCAGCACATAAGATCAACCTAACAACCTTGATCTTTTCGATTCTAAGTCCTTTGTACATCACCTTCAAAAAAAGGACTTTACAATTTGCTTGGACATTACAGATATTAAGTACAGCTTTAGATCGTCCAACATTTGATCTACAAATTCCTAAGTCCTTGTACATATGTTTTTCTTTAAGGACTTTACAGACTTAGCTACTGATATACATATTCATTGAGTGCACAACATCAAATTTAAACTATGATTCCTAATAATCTCTCCCTATTTGATGTTGACATAACCAGTAGTTGAATCATATGATCAGTTCTAATGCAGATGCTTTTCAGAAAATAAACATGTCTTAAGGTAAAGTGAGCAACTGTATTTCTAGACGAAATCATGAATTTTATTGATGATAGAATAAATATTACATTGTTTATCAGTTTCATCAATTCCATCAATACAGTGAAAGGGAATATTTACGAAGGATTTCAAACCTTAGCCTTTCCTTCCTCGTTGCTCCTCTTGAGGCCCTTGGGGGATTGGCTCTTTCATATGCCGTTCTTCTTCTGTAAATTTCCCTGCCTTCTTCAGTCATCTGCTGGAATTCTTCAATCTGTTCTCGACCACGGCCAGAGGAGGGCATGTGACTTCCTTCTTCACCATATAGGTGAGTTCCACGCAAGTGTCTATTTAACACTGTAGGATTTCTTGATGGTATGCGAACTTTTGTTGGAGTTACATCAGGCATTCTTCTGTAGGATCCAGGAAGTTCACTTCTTATGGGAATTGCATCTATGGGCTCCTCTCCACCTGGTATTGATGATTCTGATTGCCTGTTCTGCCTTGGCCTCGGTTGCTCTCTTCCTCTGCTGCTAGATTCCCCCTTTTCTTTGCCTTTTGATTTCTCCCCCTTTATGTCAGCATCTAACCTTCTTACTTCTTGGGAGAGTTTCTCAACACCTCGCACTAATTCTTGCATTTGTGACCGGGACTGAGTATTGTCAGCTCTTTGCTCTACGAACTGAGCTTCGGTCCTCTCTCATTGCTGGTGCATAAGGGCGAGAGAATTGTCAGTCCTTTCCATCTGTTGAAGAGATAGGCGCTGAAAGTTGTTGATGGATGTGATCAAATCAAAACGTTTCTCAGTTACTAGCTTGTTTTGAGCTATCTGGGACTCCTGAAGGGAGATAACTGCGGATTTGTGATCAGCAATTTCCTTTTTATATAGCTGGTCCCTTCTGTCAATGCCGTTCGTCAATTCCCTTGATGATTTCCCTTAATCGTTTGGTCAGCTCAGTACCAAAATTGTTGGTGTGAGCATTGGCAGCATCAACAAGCTCATTGAATCTTCTATGGAGGATGAGAGAGTTAGCTGCAAGATTCTCTTCCATGTCTTTAGTCATTCCCACAGTAAGATTAGTCAATTCATCTTTTGTGGGGATGAGTTTGACCCGCTCAAGAATTTGCTTGATTTCCGGTGTAGATGCTTCCTTATTGCTTTCTTGAAGATTTGCCAGAGCAATGGCCAAGTTGAAATATTCATTTTGAGAGGAGGATGGGATATCACTAGCAGTGGTTTGAAGTGTGGGAGAGAAAGTAGTTTGATTGATGTCTGTAGGATCAGCACACTCTACGATCATGGAGTCGATCGTAGAGTGAGTTGACTCTACAAATTGTGTTTAAGGATTAGGCTGAGCATCAATCATAGAAGTTGGGGGCTTTATGGCCGAAGATGGTTGAGCATTTGGTTCATCAGGGACAGAGTTTTGAGACCCTGTACCTGGAATAGGATTCCTTAGGTCACAGATGGCCTCATTCCATCTCGGTATCTCATCAAAACGATAGTAAAATGGTAATGGAGAGTGTTTTAATTTAAATGAGGAGGGAACGAAGTATACCTTTTGCTCGTTGACTTGACACGGATGGTTGGTCAACAGCTTTTGAGCAAAGGATTCAATGTTGGGGTATTGTTGGGCAAGCACTGAAATGGCTAGATAGGTCTTGAAAGCCCAGAACATGTGATCCCATGAGTTGAGTATAAGTGCTTGATGAAGTGGCATTCTTGGTAAGTAGTTGAAAAGGCAGTTATAGGTGTAATGCCTTTCTCCATTTCTGCCTTCAGCAATGATTTCGAGGCTGTCATCCTCATCTTCATCATTTGTTCTATCACTAATCACCACAACCTCATTCTGATCAATTATTCTTTCTTCCTCTTCTTCCTGTTGACCAGTATGAGCATCAATTCCTTCAGGGATGGAGGGATCTTTATATTGATCTTCAGATTGCTACCCCTCAATCTGTACATTAGGTGTCTCCCCCTCAGTGTGAGCACCTCCTTGATTATTAATTTCTTGTTGCTCCCCCTCAGCTGGAGCGACGGTTTGATCTGCCAGTCTCATTTCTTCCTCATTAATCCTTAGCATTGCTTCATTAAGCTCTTTTTGAGCTAAGGTCATCAGTTTCTTCTTCATTTTCTTTGGCTTGGGTTCAGCAACCTTCTCGGCCAATGGTTCAGCAAAAATGGCCATAGTGCCAGGTTGACCAGCATCTTCAGCAGCTTCTTCAGTTCTCAACTCTACGAACGTAGAGTGAGTATCCTCAGCGATCGTAGGAAGGCTTTGTTTGGAGCTGCGTTTTCCCTTCTTATGGTATACCTTCAAGGTTGGTTGTGATTCTCCACTGCATTCTTCCAGTTGTTTTCTCTTTTTCTTCTTTGCTTTAGAAGATAGAGAGGGCCTTGCTTGAGCAAACGGTGATGTGGGTCCTTCATTCGATGACCCTTATGGTTCCTCTTCAGTCTGGGACATCACTTTCTTCTTCCTTTTGTTTTTTCTGGTTAGAGCTGGCAAATCCTGTTCAACTTCATTTGTTTCTTCTTCTACCACAGACATATTTTTCATGGACGATTTTCTGACTTCACTTTGAGTCTTCTCACTGTCTTCTGTCTGAGTTGATTTCAGATTCCCAGCTGGATTTCTTTTCCAGTTCACAAACAGCTTTTGAGTGATCCTTTTGTGGACATTTATGGCCTCTCCTTCATCATCCCCAATGTGGTCTCCTAGTGCCTTCTGAATAATAATGCTTATGAACCTGCCATAAAATATTTTCCTTACCCATTGGGTCTTTCCATCATTTGATATCCAGTTTTCAATCCATTCTAAGAGAAGAGCACCATAGTTTAGTTGGATCTTCTTCACAATAGCAGTCATGATTCTGAGCTGAGTGTCATTGACAGAATCATGAGCTGAATCTTTGCATAAAATGCATTTACCAACAATATCAGCAAGGAATTCATACTTTTGAGGGAATTCCTTTTTCTTTAATCCCCTGAGCCTTGGGTTGTTCTCATGGTGCATTCGCAGCCCTTCTTCTGTGTTGATGAACTGGATAGTTGTGAGCCCGTCATTTTTGAAACCTAGGGCTACATTGATCTCTGAGGCACATAGCTGAAGTGGGATCCCTTTGACTTTCGTGGACAGGATTCCGTCTCCAATAATTTCGTTTGAGTAGAATTCTCTCACCAATGCTGGATATATCAGAGTGTTGGTGTCGAGGGCTTCGTAGAGTCCTGATCGTCGCAGCAAGGAGATGATTCTCTTGTACTTTGTTTCAGCTAAAGCAAAATCTTCAAAGTCGAGGGAGTTCCCTGAGATGACTGGTGAGAGTGCCATTTGAGAATTTCTTTGATGTTACTGCACAAGGACGAACTTTGCTCAGAGTTCGATTAAAGCGGAGAACTAGGATTTCAGCGAAGATGGAGAGGAAAAGTTTTTCAGAAGAAATAATTTGAAATGAGTTAGTGAAAACTTCCCTCTTTTTCTGTTGAGTGGGCTAGGAGTCACGTGTTGGGTACGTGCTCATTTTAAGTCGAAGGGAAAAGACTGTTTTGCCCTTAGCTTCTTCTGAGCTCTACGTTTCATTCTTGAACCCTTTTTACTCTACGACCTCCATCTTGCTCGACGATCGTAGAGTATTTCTCGGTGATCATAGAGTCCTTTCTACTCTACAATCTCCAACTTTCTCGACGATCGTAGAGTACGTCTCGGCAGCTTGATTTCCTTTGAGCTGTTTTTCCAGTTTTCGTTACTCTACGAACTTTCTTTCTGTAGAGTTAGTAGATTTCAAAGCATAATATTATGGATGTAAATTTAGCATTCCAAGTTCACTTATCAGCATGTTGAATCTAGATTCATCTAGGGGTTTTATAAATACATCAGCATGCTGATTCTCAGTAGGAATATAATGCAATGCTATACTTCCACTTTGCACATGATCTCTTATGAAATGATATCTTATATCTATATGCTTGGTTCTTGAATGCATGACAGGATTATGAGTTATAGCAATTGTACTAGTATTGTCACAATGAACTGGGATAGATTTAAACTCAAATCCATAATCAGCTAACTGATTTTTCATCCATAGGATTTGTGCACAGCAGCTGCCTGCAGCAATATACTCAGCTTCTGCAGTAGAGGCTGAAACTGAGTTTTGCTTTTTGCTAAACCAGGAGACAAGTCTATTTCTAAGAAATTGACATGTACCACTCGTGCTTTTTCTGTCTATCTTGTATCCTGCATAGTCAGCATCTGAATATCCCGTTAACTCAAAGGGTGACTCTTTGGGATACCAGAGTCCCAAATTTGGTGTTCCTTTAAGATACCTGAAGATCCTCTTTACAGCTAACAAATGAGATTCTTTAGGATCAGCTTGCAATCTAGCACAAATACAAGTGGCAAACATGATATCTGGTATACTGGCAGTTAGGTAAAGGAGAGATCCAATCATACCTCTGTATTGAGTAATGTCAATGCTTTTACCTTTCTCATCTTTGTCAAGCTTGGTTGCAAGTGTCATGGGAGTTTTCATGATGGAAGCTGATTCCATGCCATATTTCTTTAATAGGTCTTTGATGTATTTGGCTTGGTTGATGAATATACTTTCATCAGTTTGTTTCACTTGAAGTCCAAGGAAGAAATTCAGTTCTCCCATCATGCTCATTTCGAACTTACTCTGCATTAGCTTGGCAAACCTTTCACACAATTTTTCATCAGTAGAACCAAATATTATATCACCCACATAGATTTGAACTAAAAGTGATTTATCCTTGTGTTTCCTTAGGAATAAAGTGGTATCTACTCTGTCTCTAGTGAATCCTTTTTCCGTGAGAAAGTTAGTGAGTGATTCATACCATGCTCTAGGTGCTTGTTTTAATCCATATAATGTTTTGTCTAATCTATAAACATAATTAGAAAGAATTGGATTGACAAAACCTGGAGGTTGTTCTACATAGACTTCTTCTTGGAGTTCTCCATTTAGGAAGGCACTCTTAACATCCATTTGGAAGACTTTGAATTTCATGTGGGCTGCATGGGCAAGAAAGATTCTGATTGCTTCCAATCTTGCAACTGGAGCAAAGGTTTCATCATAGTCAATCCCTTCTTCTTGTGAGTATCCTTTAGCTACCAGTCTTCCTTTGTTCCTTGTGATAACCCCATCTTCATCCATCTTGTTTCTAAAGACCCATTTGGTGCCTATGACTGGATGTTGTGTTGGCCCTTCAACTAGTCTCCAGACTTTGCTTCTTTCAAACTGGTTGAGCTCTTCATGCATTGCCTCTATCCAGCTTGAATCTCCTAAGGCTTCTTCTACCTTTTTGGGGTCTATTTGAGAGAGAAAGCTTAGGTAGATGTATTCATTTTGAGTTGTTGATCTTGTCCTGACTCTTGCATTAGGATCCCCAATTATCAGATCTTCAGTGTGATCCTTTGTCCACTTTCTCCTTCTTAGAACATCAGTTCTAGTGCCTTCTTGTCTGAGTTCTTCCAAGTTAATTTCTGGTTCAGGTCGTAGAGACTCATTGTCAGGCATAGTGAGATCTACGTTTGCTTCTTCTTGCTCTGCGCTTTCTCCTTCTGGCTCGACGATCGTAGAGCCTAACTCTGCGATTTTGGACTTAGTAATCGTAGAGTCCTCCTCTGCTGAATCATTGAGTGAGGAGGTTTTCTTCTTTGATTCTGACTCATCAAATGTGATATGAATAGAGACTTCAACACTTAATGACTCCTTGTTGAATACTCTGTAGGCCTTGTTGTCTGTAGCATAGCTAAAGAAGATACCTTCATCTGACTTGGGTTGGAATTTGGTTAGATACTTTTTGCCGTTGTTGAGGATGTAGCATAAACAACCAAATGCACGAAAGTAACTAATGTTTGGCTTCCTTCCCTTCCATAATTCATAGGGAGTCTTCTTGAGAAGGGAGTGAATGAGAGACCTGTTTTGAGTGTAGCATGCAGTGTTGACAGTTTCTGCCCAAAAGTACTCAGGGAGTTGAGCAGCTGCCAGTAATGTTCTTCCTGCTTCAATCAATGTCCTATTCTTCCTTTCAGCTACTCCATTTTGTTGTGGAGTTCTTAGGGCTGAGAAGTTGTGATTGATGCCATTTTCTTCACAGTAAAGTTCTATGCCTGTGAAATCAAATTCTCTTCCATGATCACTCCTTATGGTTTTGATTTTCTCTTCTTTCTCATTCATGACAAGTTTGAACAGCTTGATCAAGTGAGAGCTGGTTTTATCCTTAGAGCTCAAAAAGAATACCCATGTAAATCTGGTGTAGTCATCCACAACCACCAGAGAGTATTTCTTTCCACCAAGGCTTGTAGTTGGGATAGGCCCGAAGAGATCCATATGGAGTAACATAAGGGGCTTATCATTTGAGTTGATTGCTTTGCTTTTGAATGAGCTTTTTATTTGTTTACCAAACTGACATGCTTTGCAGGGTTTCTCTTTGATGAAGTTTAGCTTTGGCAGTCCTGCAACTAGGTCATTGGAGGCAAGTCTTGACATGCTTTTGAAGTTTAAGTGAGATAACTGTTAGGTTTGTATATAGCGCGAACATGCAATCAAATTACATAAATAGTGCGGAAGCGCGATAAAACGGATTTTAAAATTTTTTATACAAACCCTCACCATGATCATCCATGTGCTCAATTATCAATTAAACGAAAGAGATAAAGTATGAGAATCATACCCTTGTAGAACCATGCTTCCACGGGTACGAGTTCACCTCCAAATCCTTCGCGTTCTCCTTGAATTTCACCGATGGGATTCCTTCCTTTGATCAACGTTAGCCACCCAAGTGTTTGGCCTCTAGAGGTGATCTACCAAGGAATAATAGTTATTCAAGAAGATGGGTGTTGGCAAAACCCTAGTTTCTATCTCTATAGAAATTGCAAGTACTCTCTCTCTCCAATTCTCATGAAAAAGTGTGTAACTGTCTAACCCTAAATCATGATAAGACTCCTCTTATTTATAGATATAGGGAACCCTCCTAAACTATTTAGGATTAGAGTTTTTATTTTAATTAAACTCCTTTAATTAATTAAACTCCTAATCCAATTAGGAATTTATGAGAGAGTACTTCTATTAATTAATTCTCAATCCCTATTAGGAATTAAATAATAGTAATAGTAATAATAATAATAAGACTCCTCTTATTAATTTATATTTAATATTTCCAAAATATTAAATAATAAATATTAAGCTATTTAATTTATTCTATCTCCATAGATTAAATTAAATACACTTAACTTATTATTACAATTATGCCATTTACTTCTTAAACAAATATTTTTATTTTGCGGTGTGACCCTTTAGGTTCTCCATATTAAACCGGTTGTGAATAAATCAATTAGAACAATTCTAATCTTATTTAAATAAATAAATTAAACTATTTAATTTATTTAAGTAAATAATATTTATTCTACAATAAGGGTAAGCCCCCTTAGCGATCAACGACTTTCCAGATAATATAGATTTCAACATTAATCATAAAAGAACCTTTCAGTGAATAGTTACCGTACAATTCAATCCTTCTACCATACAATGTCCCAATTAAATATAAGACATGGAATTACTGTCAAATCTTATTTTATTTAATTATATGTATTTCGATGCTCAAATGCACAACTCTAATAATGCAAATTAGAAACTCCTCTCTAATTTCATTCTGCTTTGGCCAAAGACTTCTGAGTCGTCATTTATCGAATCACATAGGACATTCTCTCCTTTTATTAGAAGTGGTAGATTCTTTGTTGATCATTCACTTATCTCCATGTATAACTTATTATACCCAATCATACCCTTTGATATACCCTAAAGGTCTTAACGGACATGTCAAAGTATAACTCATCACACACAAGATACTATTATGATCTCAAGTCCAAGGATCATTTGTACTACTATCACTAAAGGAATTCCTATTGACAGGCGAGTAAAACTCCATTAGGTATTCCTTAGCGAGCCACGTTCAGTGAACTTATTCTCTAATAAGCACCTACATACTTGCTTTAGTGTCTCCACACAAATGATTATGAGATCAATCATCCTCTTCATAAGAGCAAGCAACGTATGTACTAATCTATCCGGATTCACTAATCCCCTTTTTAGTAATCCATTGATTAGGAACGATTTTAGTTTGTGAGCTATCTTGAATTTAGATCTCATTAGCATGATCACCATCATGATTCTAAAAGCATTGCTCAAAACTATAGGTTTATCACATTCAATATAACAGCATCATGTAGATAAAGTAAAATGCCTTTAACAAACGAATAAGATTACAAAGTATATGCTACATCATATCAAATATGATTGGCTTGTGTGCATACTACTTTCAATCTCCCACTTGCACTAAAGCCAATTGCCATGGTATGTAATACCCTTCTTCTCTAAGTGACGATCATCCTGCTATTGGATAAAGCTTCAGTAGATGGATATGCAATGTTGTTCTCGAGAGTCCACTATCTCTATAGTGACTTTTCTTCTTTCAATGATTCCACTAATCAAATGAAAGTGTCACAACACATGTTTGAATCCAAGATGAGACTTGGGAACTATTCCTAGTTTCGTGATGAACTTTTCATCCAAACAATCAACTTGCAGCTTCATTTACAGCTATATACTTTGTCTTTGTCACTAAACCAGCAACTATTTACTGTTTGGAACTTTTCCAATTCACTGCACCACCTTTCAAGGTAACGATTTACCTTAAAGTGGATTTGTTATCGTCTTGGTCAGTCTGAAAAAATTGAGTCTGTTTAATCCTCTAGTTTTAATTCAGACCTACCATGAATCATGATCACATCTTCAGTACCGGTTAAGTACTTAAAGATGTTTATCACTGTCTTATAGTGATCATCTCCAGAATATGACTGATCAACATCAGGCCTTGTATATTCACTGCACACATGATAGTAACTCATGCGATCTCTCTTTTAATTGGAGAAAATTTTAGAGAGATACGCTCCATGGCTCATCATTATGAGACCTCTCTTGGAGTTTGCCATGCTAAACGCCTTTAGCATCAAATGAATATACGTTCCTTGGGTCAAGCCGAACATCCTTTTAAATCTATCTATATAGATTTATATCCCCAATTTATAGGATGCTCCTCCCAAGTCATTCATGGAGGAAAGTTCAGACAATTTTATCTTTACTGATTGTAGCATTGGTGTGTTATTCCTTGTTAGTAGTATATCAACATGTAATACTAGGAATGTCACAGTGCTCCCACTGACCTTTTGTACACACTAGGTTCATTCTCCTTTTTGATAAAATCAAACTCTTTTGATTGTCTCATCAAAACGAATGTTCCATCTTTGAGAAGCTTGCTTCAATCCATCTTTGGATCATTATAGCTTAAAACACGATTTGCTTCAACCTTTGAAACAAATTCCTCTGGCTATATCATACATACATTCTCCTCAAGTCTTCATTAAGGAAGGACGTCTCCACATCCATTTTGCCAGATTTCGTAATAAGCTGCAATCAGAAGCAAAATCCAAATGGACTTGAACATTACCCGGTAATAAGATTTTATCACAGTCAACTCCTTGACTTGAAAAACCTTTTAAATAGGTCTGGTCTTATAGGTCTCTACCTTGCCATTTGCCCTAGTCTTTCTCTTAAAGATCCATATTCACATTCTAGGCACTATGCCCTTTTGTGGAGTAACCAGAGTCTATACTTGGTTCTCTTACATGGAGTCCATTTTGGATTTCATGGTCATCTGCCATTTCTCTGAGTGTCTTCTACTCATAGCCTCATCGTATATAACTGGATCATCATCTTCTATGATGCGTACCTCATCATCATCCTCTATGATGAATCCATACCTCCTAGGTATCTTCGGTACTCTTCTAGATTTACGATTCGGTTATGGTACAATAGGTCTATCTACAGGTTCCTCGGTTCGACTTAAAGTGCTTTGTAGTTCTTGAACCCCTTCAAGATCAATTACCCTCCCACTAGCTCCTTCAATGATAAACACCTTTATCTAAGAAGGCAGCGTATGGGATTATAGTAATAATACCCTAAACTTTCTTTAGGATATCCCACAAATCTGCACTTGTCAGATTTTATCCCAAACTTATCTTTGAAACTTTTTCACATAAGCTGGATAACCCTTTATCTTAACATACTTAAGATTAGGAATCCTCCCTA
Source organism: Aralia elata (assembly GCA_034770075.1). Lineage (NCBI taxonomy): Eukaryota > Viridiplantae > Streptophyta > Magnoliopsida > Apiales > Araliaceae > Aralia > Aralia elata. The sequence continues at coordinate 141,712 of JAVJAP010000356.1, read as the reverse complement.
TCCATAACTTTTATAGAGTCTTGGGGTCGGATTTTGAGGTTACCTTATTTTGTAGATATGCAGCCGTTTCTAGGGCATAACCCCAGATGGATACTAGAATGTCGGTAAAAATCATCATGGACTGCACCATGTCCAACAAGGTACATTTTCTCCTTTTAGACATACCAATCAATTATTGCATATCAGGAGGTGTCCATTATGAGAAAATACCATTTTGAGATGATCTAGAAACTCATTGCACAAGTATTCTTTCTTCGATCTGATCAAAGAATCTTAATACTTTGTCAATTTGTTTCACTTCTGAATTCTTTGAACATTTCAAATGATTCAGATTTGTATTTCATCAAATACACACATTCAACTCTTTGAATGACCATCTCCTTTTCTTTTACTAGTTTGTTCAATTTGTAAAATTATTTTTCGTGTAAGTCAAGTTTACAAAGTCCATCAAGTGATCTTCCAGTTTCAAACAAAATATTATCATTATAAATAGAATAACAGTTGTTCTTAAATATAATACCAGAACCTTCCTTGTCCAACAACAAAAGTTCTAATATTTCTAATGAGAACTGGAACATAATAACAATTTATTAACTTAATAGACTTGCCCGTAGGCAATGCTAAACTATAAGTTCCTATGGTTAATGCAGCAACTTTTGCTCCATTGACACACATAAGATTACTTACTCTTTATTTAGCTTTCTACTTTTGCTTGGTCTCTGCATTGGATTGCATACGTGAGAACTACAGCCGGTATCTAATACCCAAGTAGAACCTTGACTTATAGAAAAATTTATTTCAATTATGAACAAACCCATATCTGTAACCGAAACTTCACTAAGCTTTTCTGGTTAGCCTCTGTAAGATTCTCCTTACAGTTTCCTTTCTAGTATCTTGGCTTATTGCAGTGGAAGCAAACTCCTTTGCTATCTGCATCAGTCTTATTCTTATTATCCTTTGTTTTTGCCTTTCCATTTACCTTCTTTGAATTGTTCTTCTTTTAAGAAGATCCTTTGGCCCTTTTCCGCTTCCTGGAAGAATCATCTACCAGTAAGACTTGGTCTTTCCTGGTTGGAAAGTGACTCTTTACAGTTTTCAACATGTTTAAGCAACTCAGGCAGGCTGACATATAGCTTGTTCATGTGGAAATTCACAACAATTTGTTAGAAAGAGTCCCGAAGTGATTGCAAGATCAAATCTTGGATCAACTCTCCATCCATTAAAACCCAATTGTCCCAATTGTTCAATCAGATTGATCATTTTAGGACATATGTCTGTACTGTAGTGCCATCGATCATTCTAGATCGGAAAAGCTCCTTAGACATCTGATATCTAATAGTCCTATTTTCCTCACCATTCAACTCCTTGAAGGTGCCAGAGTATAGTAGGAGCATCCATAGTTTCATGCTGACGCTGAAGCTCGTTACTCATGGATGCGAGCATGATGCATTGAGCCAACTGTGCATCATCTTGCCACTTTCTAAAAGTAGCAATCTCTTCCTCAGAGGCATTGTCTACAACCATTGCAGGGATAGACATATTAAGGACATAAGATAGTTTTTCAGCCTTGAGAACTATTCTCAAATTCTCTAACCAGTCCTTTTAATTTGGTCCGGTTAATTAGCATCTAATATGCTCCGCAGTGATAGTAAATTAGACATTGTAAAATTCTGTAAATGAATTTATAATTTAACAATATTTTAGCATACATTCATTTTAATTAATTACCAAAATAAATTAGTTCTTTATTTTAAATTGGTATCTCCCACTATTTTCATCAAACTATATTACCCTCCTTATATAGTTCGGCATATCTAATTAAAGATTTGCTAGTGAGAATAAGGATCCCATTTCAAATGTATATAGCCTTGTGTGACACAACAAACTATATATAAATAAATAGGTAGACAACTATTGTCAATTACATCACTATGTAACTCCTTGTATTTTGCCTCTTAGATTATTTTGATCAAGTGTGACACATCCGAATCAAAATTATCCAAGTTAAGTCCAACCTAGCACTTCCATATATTCGAAAGAAAAACACTGTCCTTGTGTGACACAACAAAACAGCATTGTTCAGTTTATGTATAAGCATCAAATGTGATAAAGCAACATCTTAAATATTTAATACTTGCCTTGTATGACACAACAAACTCTTATTAAATATTTAATACTCTATCGCTTTACCATGCTAGAAGGTGACGTTCGATATACCAAATATCTTTGAACGCTTAGGACTTAATATAATTTCTTTGAGGGGTTTGTTATTATTTGTCTCATCTTGTTTAGCGCGCATGCACATATATATATATATAATACGCGTCATATTATTTAACATGCGAAGCATGTTGTATAATATATAATATATACATAGTAAGCATGCACATATAGAATACTATATTCTACCCGGATTGATTATGGACTTTTATTCTAGTTTGGTTCACTAGAGCCACCAAGTGAACCAAAAGGTCAAACCTAGGGTGCAAGAATAAAATTTAAATATAACTATTACATTTAAACCCGGGCTCCATTACAAACGGGTCTTCATACGCTCCTTGCTCCTTTGTCTCCAATTCTTCAAAATTAATTCTAACTAATCCTATTACATAAACTATTTACTATAAATAGAAACCTTGATCAGCAGTCAAGGGGAGGTACATAGGAGGAAGATAGAATTTACATCAAGAAAAACTAGAGAAGACGAGGTACGCATACCCCATTTATAAAACCCATTCATTCAAGCATCCACTAAAATAAATCCAATCACACATTGGTCAGTAGTCCATAATCAATCCCTATTTATTATCATGCATATCTCTATATGTATCAATAAATAACATTCATCTCATGAATAATAAAACCATTCCATATATGCATTGATATCATTTAATGGGCAATTAAAAGTTTACTAGAAATACAATTTTGAAACAAAATAAACTCCTTTATTTTAATTAAAATTTAAATCATAATAAACTTATTTATTTTATTTCATCCAATTTTGAATAAAATAAACTCCTTTATTTTTAATCAAATTCTAAATCAAAATAAACTCATTTATTTTAATTAACATGGAAACCAATTTCAAGTTTAAAATAAACACCTTTATTTTTTAACTTAAAATTGTTGGAAAATAAAATATGTTGAATCTTATTCCTTATCAAAATAAATATCTTTATTTTTAAGGAAACATGGAATCCTATTCCATATGTGAATAAACTCCTTTATTCTAGGAAACATGGAATCCTATTCCATATACGAATAAACTCCTTTATTCTAGGAAACATGGAATCCTATTCCATATATGAATAAACTCCTTTATTCTAGTTAACGTAGAATCCAATTCCAAGTTAAAATAAAACTTTTAATTTTAATCATATTCCAATTAAAATAAATATTTTATCTTAATTGAAAATAAATAAAATCAAAATAAAAATTTTTCAAAATCTGCAGACCGGCGCGGCCGCGCTCCAAAATGAACTAGGAGCGGCGCGGTCGCGCTGCACCCCAGAAACGATTTCTGGGTTAGGGCGCGGCCGCGCTCCAGAATGAACTGGAAGCGGCGCGGCCGCGCCGCGTAGCAGAGTTCGAAATTTTTTTTTCTTTGCCTAGAAAATCGATCCAATCGCATACCCATACATACATGGAATTATAATAATCGATAATTAGCACAAGGTTAGGCTCTGATACCACTGTTAGGTTTGTATATAGCGCGAACATGCAATCAAATTACATAAATAATGCGGAAGCGCGATAAAACGAAAGAGATAAAGTATGAGAATCATACCCTTGTAGGACCATGCTTCCACGGGTACGAGTTCACCTCCAAATCCTTCGCGTTCTCCTTGAATTTCACCGATGGAATTCCTTCCTTTGATCAACGTTAGCCACCCAAGTGTTTGGTCTCTAGAGGTGATCCACCAAGGAAGAATAGTTATTCAAGAAGATGGGTGTTGGCAAAACCCTAGTTTCTATCTCTATAGAAATTGCAAGTACTCTCTCTCTCCAATTCTCATGGAAGAGTGTAACTGTCTAACCCTAAATCATGATAAGACTCGTCTTATTTATAGATATAGGGAACCCTCCTAAACTATTTAGGATTAGGGTTTTTATTTTAATTAAAATCCTTTAATTAATTAAACTCCTAATCTAATTAGGAATTTATGAGAGAGTACTTCTATTAATTAATTCTCAATCCCTATTAGGAATTAAATAATAGTAATAGTAATAATAATAATAATAAGACTCCTCTTATTAATTTATATTTAATATTTCCAAAATATTAAATAATAAATATTAAGCTATTTAATTTATTCTATCTCCATAGATTAAATTAAATACACTTAACTTATTATTACAATTATGTCATTTACTTCTTAAACAAATATTTTTCTTTTGCGGTGTGACCCTTTAGGTTCTCCATATTAAACTGGTTGTGAATAAATCAATTAGAACAATTCTAATCTTATTTAAATAAATAAATTAAACTATTTAATTTATTTAAGTAAATAATATTTATTCTACAATAAGGGTAAGCCCCTTAACGATCAACGACTTTCCAGATAATATAGATTTCAACATTAATCATAAAAGAGAACCTTTCAGTGAATAGTTATCGTACAATTCAATCCTTCTACCATACAATGTCCCAATTAAATATAAGACATGGAATTACTGTCAAATCTTATTTTATTTAATTATATGTATTTCGATTCTCAAATGCACAACTCTAATAATGCAAATTAGAAACTCCTTTCTAATTTCATTCTGCTTTGGCCAAAGACTTCTGAGTCGTCATTTATCGAATCACATAGGACATTCTCTCTTTTTACTAGAAGTGGTAGATTCTTTGTTGATCATTCACTTATCTCCATGTATAATTTATTATACCCAATTATACCCTTTGATATACCCTAAAGGTCTTAAGGGACATGTCAAAGTATAACTCATCACACACAAGATACTATGATGATCTCAAGTCCAAGGATCACTTGTACTACTATCACTAAAGGAATTCCTATTGACAGGCGAGTAAAACTCCATTAGGTATTCCTTAGCAAGCCACGTTCAGTGAACTTATTCTCTAGTAAGCACCTACATACTTGCTTTAGATTAGGAAGCAACGTATTCACTAATCCCCTTTTAGTAATCCATCGATTAGGAACGATTTTAGTTTGTGAGCTATCTTGAATTTAGATCTCATTAGCATGATCACCATCATGATTCTAAAAGCATTACTCAAAACTATGGGTTTATCACATTCAATATAACAGTATCATGTAGATAAAGTAAAATGCCTTTAACAAACGAATAAGATTACAAAGTATATGCTACATCATATCAAATATGATTGGCTTGTGTGCATACTACTTTCAATAACCTCCTATGCCATAGCCAACACTGATCTTTAGAAGCTTTGGCAAGAAAACATATAGTTTCATCGGGTCTTAACTCTGCAAGGTTGACAGTGTAGACATTTCCTTCTCTGGTTCCTATCAGCTTCAATGAGTTGGTCGTCATGTCCCTGACTTGACACTGATTGTTGAGAAAAGTGACTTGATGATTTTTATCACATAGTTGGCTGATGCTGAGAAGATTGTGTTTTAGTCCTTCAACGTATGCCACTTTGCTGAAGGACACAGCACCATTCCCAGCAGAACCATATCCTCTTGTCTTTCCATTATTGTTATCACCAAAGATGACTGCAGGACCATCTTTTTCTTTAAAGTTTGACAGAAGAGCCTTGTTGCCTGTCATATGCCTAGAGCGTCCACTATCAAGGTACCATGTTGATTCAGTGGAACTTTGTACCAGCAGAAAGGATCAGCTTTCATATTGGTACCCAATATTGCTTGGGTCCATATTCATTAGTAACTTTGGGAACCCAAATCTGTTTGATTTTGGGTCTGTGCAGTATAGGGTAATAACATTCTGTAGCTTTATGACCATGTTTATAGCAATTGTAACATTGAATGTGATGCATGCATGTGTGTGAGTGTGGACTCCTTTTGGTCTTAGAAATGTGTGTATGATAGTACTTCACACCTTTTGGCTTAACTCCCTTCTACTTTCTTTCACTTCTATGATTTAGAGTTTTCGTAGAGTTAAAGTTATCTCTACGATTCTTGTCAGGTTGGTTCGTAGAGAGAGTCTTGTCATGTTCTACGACCCTTCGTGACTTGAATGCAGAATTTGACTTACTCTTTGATTTCTTGAATCTTAGGGTGGTGTGAGAGATAATACTTTGATTTGAATGAAAAGTATTAATATTCGGTAGGGATTTCACAAATATAATTTTCTTATTATAGTTAGGAGAGCTATTAGCTTTCATAGGCTTAGCTACTGAGATTTCTGAAGGGAAATTGCAGAAACCTAGTCCTGATCGGTTAGCCATTGATCTTTGACTAGAGATTATGGTATCCATAGACAGAGAGGACTTGTTCCATGATGAGATAGTTTTTTCTAGTTCCTGGATTTTGGATATTAGAATTAACTCCTTCTGAGTATTAAGCTCATTTACAAGTCTTAGGTTAGCATTTTCAGCCTCAAGTTTGGCACATGAGTTAGCCGTTCGTAGAGCAGTTTCCAACTCTACGACCGCTTTCTCTTTTTCTTCTTGAAGAAGAGAATGATCCTTTGACACAATTCTAAACAGTTTCATGTATTTATGCAGTTCTATCATAGAGTCATGCATGCCATCTCTAAGGTCATCAATAGTTAAATCAGGAGAATAAAAGTCAAATACCTCATCCACATTGAATTCTTTCTTGCTTTTTCCTTCTTTGGCCATTAAGCATAGGTTGGCTTTTTGAGTTTCTTCATCTTCACCTGATTCAGGACTTGAGTCGTTGTCTGAGTCACTCCATGAACTTTCAGCGACGAACCCTCTTTCCTTTTTCTTGGCCTTGTAGTGGCTTTTGAATTCTGATTTTTTCTTGTCCTTCTTTGGATCATTTCTTGGAGGCTTGGGACAGTTTGCGATGAAATGATCTGGTTGTTTACAGTTGTAGCACAAGTCATTAACTTGTTCTTTAGAGCTGCTACTGAACTTCCTCTGTCTGTTGTTTCTGCTTATAAACCTTTTGAAGTGTTTGACCAGCATAACAACTCCTTCATCATTGAGTTCATCATCTTCATCATCATCTTAGTCAGCTATTTTTGAAGTAGATGCCTTTAGAGCAATTCCTCTTTCTTTCTTCTTTCCTTCTGACAGTGTTTCAGCTCGTTGGGTCAGCTCCAGTTCATAAGTGAGAAGATTTCCATACAACATTTGAACAACCATTTCATGAAGATTCTTTGACTCTCTAATAGCAGTAGTTTTGGCATCTCATTTGCTTGGTAGAGCTCTCATGAACTTGATGATGAGATCTTTGTTTGGATAGGTCTTTCCATATGCTCGAAGAGAGTTGAGTAGTACGTTGAATCTTTCATATGTGGAAGTGATGTTTTCCCCTGAGATGTGGGTGAACATTTCATACTGCTGAGTGAGCAAGGACTACTTATTTTCTCTGACTTCTTCCGTTCCTTCATTCATGATCAGTAGTGCATCCCATACTTCCTTAGCTGTTGTACAGTTGACCACGTTTTCAAATAATTCATCTTCTAGAGCTATGAACAAAATGTTTTTGGCCCTTTTGTCTAACTGAACTGTTTTCTTCTCTGCATCAGTCAAATCCCCTTTTTGTTTGATTGAGACTTTATTTGGATCTTCAGCAGTTGGCGTCAGCTTGGTTGGTACATAAGGCCCATTGATTACATTATCAAATAGATCCTCGTCAATGGCATCCATGTATGCCTGTATGCGAACTTTTCAGTTGGCAAATTTGTCCTTGTTGCACATGGGAGGTTTGTTTCCTCCGCCTTGCTCAGATCCATTTCTAGTTTGTGCCATTGATCTACTCAAGCGCGTTAAGCTTTAGATAAGAGAACCTGCTCTGATACCAATTGTTAGTTTCCAAAGGCACAAAAAATATCTAGAAGGGGGGTTGAATAGATATTTTAAAACTTTGTGTTTTCTTTTTATTTTCAAAAAGATGACTTAACAGTTTAGTTAATGTATCCAATAATTAAGCACAGCGGAATATGATTTGTAAGAACCCCTTGTAGAAAATAGAATAGTAGTGGAGAATATAGTAAAGCAGTGATAAAACAGTTATAGCAGTTATGGCAATTAATAAGTGCAAAGAGATAGAGACAAGGCTTTAAGTGGTTCGGAGCACACAAGACTCCTACTCCACTGTTCTACTCCTCGAGTAGCAAATCCACTAAGGATATCGTTACAACTGAATCACAAAGATTCCTTCAAGACCCTCAGTCTTGGAACACCAGTACTCAACGTACTCTTCAAAGCCAGCGGCTTTGGAACTCTATAATCTAAGACCAGGAGCCTTAGAATCCTTGGTATCCTTTGGTACTCCACAAGTCCAGCAGACTTGTCTTGGGTTGGTCACCTATTGACCCTTTCACTTGATGAAGAGTGATTTGTTTTGTTGCTACAGAGTTGCTTGAAGCATAAGGTTTGATAAACTCAGTAGTGAAGCAAGATGTTTCCTCTTAGATTGTAGAATGATAGTGTTTCAAGTATGATCTTCTTTTTCGTTGTTCTTGCTTAACTTGAACCTTCAATCCTTCTGCCTTATATAGATGCTCTTGAGAATCTTCCCGTTGAAATGTGGCCGTTGCATCTGTTTCTTCCATTGAGATGTGTTGCTGAGTTTTAATAATAGTTTATTCTTTATTGACTGCAGTAGTGGGGTGAGTCAGCTCCCATTAGTATAATGCTTCTGAGTTTCTGCAGACTGTAGCTGTTTGCTCCCCACTCATTTATTTAATATTCAGTAACTATCTTGGGCAGATTATTCTACTGACTTTTTGTTATGGGCAACTTAGAATATTCATTCTCAGATCTGAGTTGCTTGTCTGACGTCTGACTCCATGTTCTTGCTCAGTCGTTTGATGCTTGCTGATATTTTCAATGTGATCTTCATGTTTCCCCCTTTTTGATCATTCTGATAAAGCATCAAAGTCCTGTCTTTATGGTCTTCATAGAAGGTACTGATTCAGTCTGTACGTGCTGGCATAGGCTTCTCTTCAATATGATGGTTTGTCTTGAGACGCAGAGACAACCCTACGTTCTGTTGACAAGGCTCTACGTCCGGCCGAGGAAGCTCTGTGTCCTGACGAGGAAGCTCTTCGTCCTGTCAAGGAAGCTCTACGTCCTGACGATAAAGCTCTACGTTCTGCCGAGGAAGCTCTACGTCCTGACGACAAAGCTCTACGTTCTGTCGAGGAAGCTCTACGTCCTGACGACAAAGCTCTACGTCCTGACGACAAAGCTCTACGTCCTGCCGAGGAAGCTCTGCGTCCTGCCGAGGAAGCTCTACGTCCTGTCGAGGAAGTTCTGCGTCCTGCCGACAAAGCTCTACATCCTTTTACTTGGAGTATGGCAGTACTTTACGATCAGCACACAAGATCAACCTAACAACCTTGATCTTTTCGATTCTAAGTCCTTTGTAAATCACCTTCAAAAAAAGGACTTTACAATTTGCTTGGACATTACAGATATTAAGTACAGCTTTAGATCGTCCAACATTTGATCTACAAATTTCTAAGTCCTTGTACATATGTTTTCCTTTAAGGACTTTACAGACTTAGCTACTGATATACATATTCATTGAGTGCACAACATCAAATTTAAACTATGATTCCTAATACTCGGTACCCGAACTTGGAGAAATTTGCATATGCCTTGGTTATAGCCAGTCGGAAGCTTCGGCATTACTTTCAGGGAAGATTAATAGTCGTGTATACGGATCAGCCTCTAAAGAAGATATTGAATAAACCTAAAATTTTAGGACGGTTTGCAGCATGGGCTATGGAGTTGACCTAGTTCGTGTTGGAGTACCATCCTCGGACAGCAATTAAGGGTCAGGCATTGGTTAACTTTGTGGTGGAATGTTCTTTCTCTAAGCCCGACTCCGTCGATCAGGCAGAAGTAGTGGTTTGGTCAATCTCGGAGCTTCGGCACGATCGAACTTCATGGACTTTGTATGTGGATGGGTTATCAATTTCGATACCAGCGGTGCAGGGGTGATTTTGACGAGTCCAGAGGGATTCAGAGTTTAGTAGGCCATTCGCTTTGGTTTCAGGGCAACCAATAACGAGGCTGAGTATGAAGCAATTTTGGCTGAGCTTCGGTTGGCAAGGAGTTTAGAGGTACAAAAGCTAATCATCTTCAGCGATTACCAGTTTGTGGTAAAGAAGATATTAGGGGAGTATGAAGCTCGGGGGGCAAGGATGACCAAAAATCTGGCTGAAGTCAAGGATCGACTGCATTACTTTAGTTCCTATACATTCCAAGGGGTTGATCGGTCCAATAACATTATTGCTGACGTATTATCAAAGTTAGCTGCTTCGGATACCGGTTCCTTTAGTGGGTTAGTGTATTTGGAGGTTCTGGAAATTCTGAGTATTCAGGGGACAGAGGTGTTGGTGGTGGAACGATCAGATTGTTAGATGACGCCATACATAAGCTACTTTGCCGATGGCGAGTTACTTTCAGATCGGATACTGGCGAAGAAGATAAAGTACAGGATCTCAAATTTTATATTGATCGATGGTGATTTATATAGACGTGCATACTCCTCGCCTTTGTTGAAGTGTTTGGTTTCATCTGAAGCAGAGTACGTACTTTGGGAAGTTCATGAAGGGATTTGTGGAGATCACATGGGAGCAAAGGATTTGGCGTACAAGATGCTTCGACAGGGTTACTGGCCTACTATTTTTAAAAAAGCTAAGGAATATGTTCAAAAGTGCCCTAAATGTCAGTTGAACAGTCCAATTCCTCATCAGCCGCCCGAAGAATTGTTCTCGATTTTGTCTTGAAAGTAGTATGCACACAAGCCAATCATATTTGATATGATGTAGCATATACTTTGTAATCTTATTTAGTTATTAATAAAAGAATTAATTTGTTAAAGGCATTTTCATTATCTACATGATGATGTTATATTAAGTGTGATAAACTCATAGTTTTAACCAATGTTTTTAGAATCATGATGATGATCATGCTAATGAGATCTAAATTCTAGATAGCTTAAAACTAAAATCGTTCCTAATCATTGGATTACTAAAAGGGGATTAGTGAATCCAGATAGATTAGTACATTTGTTTGCTCTTAGGAAGAGGATGATTGATCTCATAATCATTTGTGTGGAGACACTAAAGTAAGTATGTAGGTGCTTATTAAAGAATAAGTTCACTGAACATGCCTCGCTAAAGGAATACCTAATGGAGTTTTACTTGCCTGTCAATAGGAATTCCTTAAGTGATAGCAGTACAAGTGATCCTTAGACTTGAGATCATCACAGTATCTTGTGTGTGATGAATTATACTTTAACATGTCCCTTAAGACCTTTAGGGTATATCAAAGGGTATGATTGGGTATGATAAGTTGTACATGGAGATAGGTGAATGGTCAATAAAGGATCTACCACTTCTAGTAAAAAGACAGAATATCCTATGTGATTCGATAAATAACAACTCAGAAGTCTTTGGACAAAGCAGAATGAAATTAGAAAGGTGTTTCTAATTTGCATTATTTAGAGTTGTGCATTTGAGAATCAAAATACATATAATCAAATAAAATTGACAGTAATTCCATGTCTTATATTTGATTGGGACATTGTATGGTAGAAGGATTGAATTGTACGGTAACTATTCACTGAAAGGTTCTTTTGTTATTAATGTTGAAATCTATATTATCTGGAAAGTCGTTGATCGCAAAGGGGGCTTACCCTTATTGTAGAATAAATATTATTTATTTAAATGAATTAAATAGTTTAATTTATTTATTTAAATAAGATTAGAATTGTTCTAATTTATTTATTCACAATCGGTTTAATATGGAGAACATAAAGGGTCACACCGCGAAAGAAAAATATTTATTTACGAAGTAAATGGCATAATCGTAATAATAAGTTAAGTATATTTAACAGTCGATGTTGGGGTGGAAGAAGTGCCGATTCTAGGTGTGGATGGAACGGTGGATGTTGGGGTGTTTGTGGCAGCCATTGATGAGTAGTAGAATGGGTGATCGGTGGGTATTTTCGTCGATGAGAGTAAGGGTTGCAGTTGCGAGAGAGATGCAAAGAAGGTTTGGGCGAGATTGAGATCAGATCTAGAATATGGCGATTGATTTTGGAGGAGGAGGGATTTTGAATTGTTTGACTTTTGGGTTCCGCGCGGTTCTCCAAAAACGGCGTGGTTAGTGGGTTATTTAATGATGGTGGGTACCTAGCAATGTGTGTTGGATACGTTATCGTATGATCTGATTTTGGGCCGTGTTTTCATTTAATTATTGGGCTTTTATGATGAACTCGTCCATTAAATATTTCATTGTAATGAAAGACTGGGGGGCAATGTTGGGGTGTATTTATTTGGGCCCAATGAATATGGTGGGTTATTGTCCACGTGGAGGTATGTTCCCATGTAGGATTTTATTTAGGCAGTGGGAGAATATTAAGGAATCAAGGATTCTTAACTATATTTAATTTTCAACTCCTAAGGAAAGTGTCTGGATATAATTCGACTTTCTTCCTTTAAGGAGATTGAGTTTAATCCCATTATGGTATCTAACCTAATGAGGAGTTCTATTTCCTTGTGGGGACGGACATGAAATTGATGGTGTGTGACCAATATAAATACAAGGTTATACACTAATTTATAGGTAATCAACTTTTTCAGCACTAAAGCATTAAGCCTCCATTGTTAAACCTTATTCAGCCTGTACTTATTCTCACACTGGAGCTATCCCCCGGTGGTGAAAGCCGTCAGCTCTCTGAGTGTGGTTTTGTTTTCTGTGCATGATTGGACGCGCAGTTTGGTGATTGGGTGCGTGGACGATTCGTGACGTTAACATAAAGAATGTTGAATTTCATAAGACTTTTGTTAAACATGTATTATATAAATTCAACTCTTCTCTACTATATTGAATGCAATTACAAGAAAAGATCATTGATGCAGAGTTAGAGAGGTTTCGGAGGGGGAAAAAAGAGCTCAAGATAATAATACTTGGCAGTGTTTTCTTTTGTTTTGGTAAGTGAAGCAATAAAAATAGAAAGTTCAATTGTAATGTTTATTTGGCAGATTTTGTCAGTTTGTATAAGTCATTAGTCCAAAATCTTTTGAATTAATGATTTGTTCAGAATAAATAAACTTCGCCGTTTGTTAAAAAACTTAATTCTATAAAGTATTCAAATGAACTGCTCATTTGAACTTCCTAAAATTAGAATCCAAGTCCAACTTATTTTGATACACACTATCTGCTTCATGTATCCTTCTATACCAAACGAATCGGAAATTTTACTTCTAAACGTGGACATTAGAAAACGTATATATGTCACCATAATTTGCGTGTGATAATAATGCCAACATATTAGGACAAAACACATTAGTATTAACTACGACTAGTAGTACTGTGGTAGTATCAAACCAGCGCGAAAGGAAATTATAAGTTTGTTCTCTCTCTCTCTCTCTCTCTTTATATATATATATATATATATATATATATATATAATATATATATATATATATATATATTGTTAACGCCAAGATTCGACCACGCGTTTCAATCACCAAGAATGCGCTTGTCCTGCACAATAACGAGACCACACTCAGAGTTCCGGGCGGTTTTGCCGCCGGGGGATAGCTCAGGCGTGAGAATTAGTACAGGCTGTCTCAAGGTTTTGATAATAATGGAGGCTTATAGCTTAGTGTTAGAATTTGTATTACCTTTGAAATAGAGAGGGAAGCCTTGTATTTATACCTCATTCCCCACTTATCACACCTGGACCCCACTTGACAGTTGTAAAGTTATACCATCATCAATCAAATCACAACAACTACTCCAGTCAAAATGTAAGTCAATCCAATTAGGAAATTATATTCCTTAACTGGATTGCTCCACCCAAACAACACCTCCACACAGGGTCGGATCCTCCATATGGGGTCGGGTCTCCCAAATCCAGGACCCAACATTGCCCCCTACTCTTTTATTATAAAAAGAAGATATATAATAAGAGAGTACAAAAAATGAATTTAATTAATCCAACCAATGATCCAAACACTCCCTTAAAAATATAACCGTCTCAAACCATTATTGCCATTATTGCTCCAGCCCCCACGTGCCATTAAAGGGCCCACCATATTTAATGAAATGGCGTCGTCTAGGGGAACCATGCCGGATTCCAAGGGTCACTTTCAATAAAGTTAATTCACCCCCAAAAATCGACCGCCACTTACATGTCTAATTTTTCAAATTCTTTAAGCTTTTCCCTGTAATTTCTACCTTTCTACCGCGATTTCCAGCCTTTACCAGTTAATTGACTCTTATAACTTTCCTTCCTACCTATCAATGGCAACCACCGACGCTTCAAGCTCATCCAATCTGTCCAAAACCACCACCTCCGCAGCTGCCGCTAACGAGCTACCAACTCCCATCATATCGGTGACAACAGAAGCCACAACAGTCATCACCACCGTCGCAGGAACCAGTTCCACCTCCCTCGGCCTTAGCACCTCATCCCAAGACCCTATCACAAGCTCAGACTTCCCCAGTAACCCCTCTCTTCACCATCACCTAGAACCGAAGTCGAACTCGAAAATATGAAGATGCTAGAGGAATATTCGGCAGATAAATCCTTCATCCATATAAACACATCTTCCATCCAGGCCAAAGACCTTGCAGCCATCCGAGAACTGTACTAGATTCCTATAACCTACCAGGTACGCACAGCCAACCTTGACGAAAGGATGTACCGTCACCCCAATGGCTGGACCGCCGTATCTTCCCATGCCCTAAAATATGGGCTTTGATTTCCTCTTCATCCCTTCATGCTGCCTTTTCTTAGCGTCATCGGGGTCGGGCTTGCCCAACTCGTTCCCAACTCCTTCATCCACCTGGTCTGTTTCATAGCCTTCTGTCATGATTGTAAGGTTGAACTGACCTTAGATTTCTTCTTCGCGCTATTCACCGTGATCCGATCCCGATAATCGGGATTTCGGCAGATCAGTAAATTGTCTGTCAAAGGGGCTCAAAAACGATCTCTGATGAAGACCCCGACTAGCAACAAAGGTTGGCACTCCCACTGGTTCTACATCAAGGGACCTGACACCCATCTGATCTCAGATTGGATCGGCTTCACCAAAAACACTAACAACATCGAAGGATTTCCAGCCGACCGACTGGACGAGTTTAAACAATTCGTCAGCAAGATGCCCAACGAGGAGTGGGACTTCGAGCTTCTTGGCAACCAGACGTGGTTGTACAATCACGAGTGTAAGAACCAACTCCCGATCCCTAATTTGTATTTTTACTGTTCTTATAATCCCCTTTAAACTGAACTGACCTTTAACTTCTACCTTTCAGTATCACTTATTAAGCCAGTTGCACTAGTCGACATTGGCCGAACGGTTCATTTGCTCAATGAGCCGAACTTCACCAATCCCCAAGGTATTCCAGAGGTTGGGCCTTCAAGCCAAGTGCCGATAGCCGCCCGCCCCATCACAGTCATTCCCATGTCTCAAGTCTCCAAGAATAATACCTTGGAGATGAGCAGGTCGGAGAAGATGGCTTTAATGAAGAAGAAATAACTTCGAAAGAAGGCTCCGCCCAAACCTATGACGACACCTGCTTCCATTCTTGACCCAACTCCTCTAGGAATTATCGATGAGGAAGAGACCGAAAACGATGCACTGGAGCCACTTACAAAAAGGCCTCGCAGAGAAGCTTCCTCTTCTTCGGCTCCTCCACCCGCCCCCACTCAACAAGTCGAGACTCATCAAAATGAAGAACGCCAATCCGGACTCCTAGCTTTGGGTCCTTCATCCAGCAACATGCCTAAACCCCGAACTCTATAGCCCCAGAGTTCGAATGACCCATTTCCCTACGACCTCCTTGAACGCTTCGTCCTACCAGCCGACAACGATCAATTCAAGAACTACTCCCTAGACCAGTACTTGGAAGACTTTACGAAGCTTCAATTCCAGGTAACTTGTCATCTACACCTCCGATCTGGGTAACTTTTATATTTGAATTCTTGCCTGACCCACAGCTCTTTTTACAGGCCAACTCAGTTTTTGCCCGATCTCTTCCATCGTTGATCAAGTTATCAAAAAAGGAACAAGGAGATCTCGGCAGAAAATGAATCCCTCAAAGACAACGTTAAAATTTTGGAGTCCAATCTAGAGAAAGAGAAAGATCTTCACATCGGCACGCAAAATAAGCTCACTGAAACTAGCCGAGAGAATTATCAACTTCAGAATCAGATAAGCATCCTTCAGGCTGAAATTATTGAACATAAGAAACAGAATAATCGACTGATGGAGGAGCGGGTTTTACTGAAGGAAAACGATGCCGATAAGAAGGAAGCGATAGCTGCCCTCGAAGAACAGATGGAGATGACCCATTCCAAACTGAATGACCTGATCCAAGCCTACAACTCCCTGGAGGAAGAACATACCAATCTTAAGAACCAAGGGCCTCCATTGACCGAAGAGACCAAGCTTCAAATAATCAAAGAATACAATGAGTCCCCGAGCTAGCAGACAAGGTCATCCTTCCATTCTATAAAGGCTACCAAAGTCATAAGGAAAAGATTAAGGAGAAGATGAAGGCGGCTGGATTAGACATCTTCATCCTCGATTCTTCGGATGATGAGGAAGAAGCCGAAGAACAACTTCCACCACCGACCCAATAAGATAATTTCTATTTTTTGTTTACTATTTTACCTCCGAATGTAAGTAGTACAATTTGTAACAACATGGAATATTAATGAAATAGTTCAAAGCTTTCAACTACACAATCTGATGTTATTTCATATTGATAAACATGCAAATTTACATTATCGGTATTTAAGAAATAATATGACTTACTGATAATATTTCCTAAGTCTCCCAGCATGCCATGTATTCTTAATATCCGAACCATCCATAGCCCGAAGTCGGTAAGTTCCTGGCTTGGGTACTTCAATGACTTCATAAGGTCCTTCCCAATTCGGCATAAGTTTGGCTGAATTCTGGGGGGTTGATGCAGCTACTTCCCGAAGCACCAAATCGCCAACCTCAAATCTTCTAAGTTTCACCCCTTTGTTGTAATGTTTGGCAGTTCTTCTTTGGTATGCCGCTAACTTTATTACCACTGACTCCCGAACCTCATCTAATAGATCTAGGTTGAGGCGAAGCCCCTCATCATTATATAGCTCCTAATATTGACTGACCCGAAGTGATGGAGACCCGATTTCAATTGGAACAAGGGCATCGGTCCTATAAGCAAGTCGGAATGGCGAATCTCCCGTTGTCGTTTTGGTTGTTGTCCTATAAGCCTATAGCACACTAAGCAATTCTTCAGGCCATCTCCCTTTGGCTTCGTCCAGTCTCCTCTTTATCCCATTGAGAAGAGTTCTATTGGTGACTTCTACCTGCCCGTTTGACTGAGGATGAGCTACTGAAGTCTTTCGGTGCTGAATCCCCAAATCTGTGAGAAATTCCTCGAATTTTGCACCTACGAACTGCCTCCCATTGTTCGAAACGAGCACCATCAGAATTCCGAAGTGATAGACAACAAATTCTTTAAGAAATTTTAAACACTCCTGTTCCGTGATCGTTCGAAGAGGTTTGGCTTCTACCCACTTAGTCATATAATCGATTGCCACGATGACGAAACTGACCTGCCCCTTAGCCTTTGGCAATGGTCCTAAAATATTAATTCCCCATATTGCAAATGGAATCAGTGACAAGACCGAGAACAGCTCTTCAAGAGGTTAATGAGGAATTATTCCATTCAGCTGACACTTGGGGCACTTCTTCACATATTCTTTAGCTTCTTGGAAGATGATTGGCCAGTAGTAACCCTGCCTTAAAATCTTATAGGCCAATGCCTTAGCGCCCATGTGATCTCCAAATATCCCCTCATAAACTGCCCGAAGTGCGTAATCTACTTCGGAAGGAGTCAAACACTTCTGCAACGGTGAAGAAAATGCTCTTCGGTACAAGTCCCCATCGATCAAGATGAAGAAAGAGCTTCGGTGTTTGATCTTTTTAGCTTATACCCGATCCGAAGGAAGGACGCCATCGGCCAGATAAGAGATATATGGCGTGAGCCAACAGTCCATTCGTTCTAAAGGGAACACTTCTGATCTCTGAATACTCGAGTCCCCCAAAACCTCCAGGTATACCGACCCGCTAAAAGAAGTAGCCTTTGTTGTTGCCAATCTGGCTAACGCACCGGCTATGGTGTTGTTTTCCCGATCAACTCCTTGTATGCTATATGACCCAAAATAATGTAGTCGGTCTTTAACTGTAGCCAAATACTTCGTCATCCTATCCCCGCGAGCCTCATATTCCCCTAATATTTGTTTAACCACTAATTGGGAATCGCTGAAGATGACCAAGTGTTGTACTTCCAGACTTCTTGCCAACCGCAATTCGGCCAAAATGGCTTCATATTCTGCCTCATTATTAGTTGCCTTAAACCCAAAACGAATAGCCTGCTGGACCTTAAATCCCTCCAGGCTTGCCAAAATAACTCCTGCTCCACTGACTTCCGAAGTTGAGGAGTCGTCCACATAAAGCGTCCACGATGTATGGCATGTCTGAACATTTAATACAGAACCCACGATCAGGTTAGAAGAGTCTGCATCGGGTTCGGTGAAAGAACATTCCACTATGAAGTCGGCCAGCGCCTGACCCTTTATAGCAGTTCGAGGATGATATTCTATGACGAACTGAGTTAATTCCGTCGCCCAAGCAGAAAGGCACCCTAATAAATCTGGCTTATTCATAACTTTCTTCAAAGGCTGATCAGTATATACTACCACTAAGCTCCCCTGAAAATAGTGCCTAAGCTTCCTGCTGGCTATCACAAGTGCATAAGCGAATTTTTCCAAGTTGGGATATCGGGTTTCGGCATCCCTAAGCACATGGCTGACATAATAGACTAGGCACTGTCTGCCCCCTATTTCCCGAACTAAAACCGCCCCTACTGCCATTGAGCCCGCCGCCAGATACAGATATAATGGTTCCAAAGGGATAGGTTTTACCAAAAGCGGGGCTGAGGATAAGTACCTTTTAATCCCTTGGAATGCATCTTCACACTCTGAAGTCCACTGGAAGGTCTTCTCATTCTTTGGTCCTTTCAGAGTATTGAAGAAAGGTAAACACCGTTCAGCTGACTTTGACATGAATCTCCGAAGTGCCGCAATCCTACTAGTCAATCGCTGAACGTCTTTGAAAGACTGTGGAGACTTCATGTCTAAAATAGCTTTGATCTTTTCCAGGTTAGCTTCAATCCCTCTCTTGCTAAGCAAATACCCTAGAAACTTGCCAGAACCGAGGCCAAAAGTACACTTGGTCGGGTTCAGCCGAAGCTTATACTTTCTTACCGTATCGAAGCAGTTCTCCAAATCATCCAGGTGGTCCCGAACTCCCATGCTTTTAACGATCATATCGTCCACATATACCTCCATGCTTCGGCCTAATAACTTGGCGAACACATAGTTCATCATCCTTTGATATGTAGCCCCCACATTCAGCAATCCAAACGTCATTTCCTTATGAGCGTATATTGCCCGATGCGTAATGAACGCTGTCTTCGGGATGTCCTTCTTATCCATAGAAATCTGGTGGTATCCCGAAAAAGCGTCCATGAAGCTAAGCATGTCAAACCCAGAGGTAGCATCAATTAGCTGGTCAATGTGAGGGAGAGGGTAGAAGTCCTTCGGGCATGCTTTATTCAGGTCGGTGTAGTCTATACAGACCCGCCATTTACCATTCTGCTTCCGTACTAAGACCACGTTTGCTAACCACTTCGGATAATCAATTTCATAGATGAAATCCGCTTTTAGCAGTTTGGCAATTTCATCGTCAATGATCTTTTGTCTGTCAGGAGCGAAGATCCTTCTCTTCTGTTGAATAGGCTTCTTAGATGGGTCTACACACAACTTATGGACCGCCACCGATTTATCGACTCCGGGCATATCAGTAGGCTCCCATGCAAAAATGTCTGCATATACCCAAAGCAATTCTATTAAATTTGTCCGAAATGGCTCTACCAATCCTGAGTCTATTTTGACCATCTTATCACCTTTTTCCACAATCAGCTCTACCTCCTCTGTCTCTTCAACTGGCAGAGCTAGGGGTTCGGTATTTCCCTCAGTGAATGGCTCAACCTCTATGGCCATCATTTGCTTTTGTTTGCTGACCCCAACTGTGGAAGATATTAGTGAATTCCTATAGCACCTCCGTGCCATATCTAAGTCACCCCTTACCTCACCGACCCCCTCCGAAGTGGGGAATTTCATCTTGAAGTGACATATTGAAGTGACCGCCTGTAGTGCCGCCAAAGTGGTCTACCCAAGATGGCGTTGTAGGCCGAATCCACTTGGACCACAAAAAATCTGACTTTAACTTCTACCTGCCTCGGTGCCATACCAAAGATTACCAGCAGCTCAACAGTCTCGGCCATCCGAACTGGATCATTGCTGAAGCCATACAAAGGGGGTTCCTGACCGACTTCCATCCTTACTCCCCCCAGGTCTAACCTATTGTATGCATGAGTATACAATATGTCGACCGAAGAGCCATTATCGATCATTATTCGTTTCATGTCCATGGACCCGACCTGCGCTGTAATGGCCAACGCCCCTTTATGCGGATCGATGGGCTCCGATGGGTAATACTCATCGGTAAAAGATATCACCGTATTGAAAAATTGCTGATCTTTCACCGAAGGTCGTTCCGAAACCAACAGCATGGCATCCATCAACCCCCGTCTCTTCTTCCCGACTTTCTTTTCGAATGTCCCCCGGTGATAACATAAACACAGTTTCGTGGAGGGTTCGGTGGGGGTGGTGCTTCGATACGCCTATCGTGATTCGACCTTCTTCGGCCATCCGAACCAGAATTCTGCCGACCCACGACATACTTCACCAATTCTCCGTTCTGGATTTTCTTCTCTATCAAGTCTTTTAAGTTATAGAAATCCTCCGTATCGTGACCAGAAGTTTGATGATACTCACAATAACGGTTAGGATTACCCCTGTGGGAGCGGGTTGTGGTCGGGCAAGGTTCAAATGAGGGTTGACCTCTAATTTCTTCAAGAATCCTTGCTCGATCCTTGGTAAGAGGGGTGTAGACCTTGTTTACATTCTTCTTCGGGAAGGGCAGCCTGCCACCTCCAGAATTAACCTATCCCTGACCATTTCCCGAACCACTTCCACCATAAAAGTTGCGTTTCGGCTGGTTATCAGACCGAGGAGCGTAGTTCCTATCCTTCTTTTTTGATTTCTGCTCAGATCGGTCTTTAGGATTTAAGCTCTTGTAGGCTTCCTCTATTGTGATGAGCCCTTCAGCTCGACCATAAGTTTAAGCCAAGTCCATCGGTGGATTAAGGATGAGATCTTTCCACAAATCTTTCGACTTCATGGCATCCAGGCCCGTAGTGAAGAACCCGACTGCCTGTTGTACGTTCAGACTAGTTACCGTACCAGCCATTTCCCGAAACCTTTTCACGTACTCACCCAAACTTTCTCCTGATCTCTACTCGACATGTGTCAAGGCCGTAGTCAGTTTACCTCTCTTTTTGTTGCTCCCGAATCGTGCATGAAACTTATCACTCAAGTCCTGCCATGATCCGACAGAGTTCGGGGGAAGGGACGCCATCCATTTCCGAGCCGCATGCTTCAAGGTGGTAACAAACATGTGGCACTTAGCTGCATCGGGATGATCATAATAATTCATTACCTGGTTATACCCATGAGTATGATCATAGGGATCGCCAGTGCCGTCATAAGACTCCAAAGGCGACATCTTCTTAGTTTTGTCTGCCTTAACCTGCTCAATTTCCCTGGTGAAAGGTGAGTTTGTGATGTTTGGCAGCTCCTTGGCCTGAACGACTACGGCTAGTTTTTCTTCTAACTCAGCCAAACGTCTAATAAGGGGATCAGTTTCATTCCTTCGGGGTGGCGACCCAGACCTGCTATCCAGACCAGCTCCCCTTCTCTCAAGAACGTCATCCCGAGAACGGCCTATTCGCCTGTTCCAGTCTGGAGTGCGGCTCATGGGCCTGCTTCTGTCCTGTGAGCGGCTTCTTTGCCTTCTGCGGTCGGGGGAGCGACTCTGTCGCCTACTCATCTGCCACAAAGGGCTCAGACGCCTGTCGCGGAAGGGGGAGCGACTATTTAGCCTGCTCTCATCCTGCGAGCGGCTTCGGTGCCTGCCACGGACGGGGGAGCAGCTATGACGCCTGCTCTGAACTGTGGAGCGGCTATGATGCCTGCTCCGAACTGGGGAGCGGCTATGATGCCTGCTCCGAACTGGTTCGGAACCATCCGAACGATTTGTCCTGGACTGGCTCCGATCAGCATGTTGTCGGCCATGGGGTCGGCTCGAAGAGACCTCTTCCCCTCCTTCCATTCTAGCCAAATGCTCAGCTATTTCACGTTGTTGCTGGCGTAAGGCCTCCATTATCTCCTGATCTTTCGCCCTGCGTTGGTTCAGGATCCACTGTCGCTTATCCCCATTGTAGACACCCATATTTTGCGTTCCCTGTACTAACCATGACAGGAGGGCAAAATCGTCAATTGAATCGGCTTGCGGGAGCGAAGGAATAGGGCACAAGTGCGAACGGCCAACACCACCGCAATGATTGGCGACCAAGGCTGACGTGACAATAAGGCCATCCGAAACGGGCATTCCCGGATAAGGTGGCACGTCTCCCGAAAATTCCTGGACTGTAAAATACGAGCCTGTTAGCGAAAACCGACGCTACGGCACGAAAATCGAGGCGTGGCACGAAAATCGAGAAAGTCAAACCGTTCAGCCGCGGATTGATCTGCGGCCAAATAGTGCGCATTTTGAAAACACGGAACTCGAAATCAGGTGAGTGGAAGGCAGGCGGCCAGCCAGCCTATTTCAGCCCAGCTTCGTGCAGCATACAGGGAGTTCAGCAATTTTTGGGAGGAAGAAGAATTCAGCATAGTAGCCAAGCACGGAAATTGAGAGAAAATAGCTAGATTTTGCAACAAAAATAGGAAGAAAAGAGAGAAAAAAGAGAGGATTTCTACTCCTTCGATTTTGATTGTATCAAATATATTTCTTATCTTATTCAAGTATACAAGTTTACCTCCATTTGAGGTCATTTTGCAAGGTAAAAATTCCTTTTGTTATAGCAATTTATATCACATTATTTGGTTAGATTAGATGTAGTTTTCATGTATATTGTTGAACAATCATGGATTAGGGATTATTAGTGAAGGTTCCATCGGAACAAAATTCTTCCTAATAATCCGAGGATATCCAATTGATGAAATTTCTAGCTTGTTTATGGTGATTCATTGGGTGTAATTTATTTAGATTGTCATTTCTGGATATCATGGTGTATTAGATAAATCCGGGTTGGTTAGTTATGTAGTATTCATTTTTGTGAGCATATATTAATCTCGTGTGAGCCTAGGAATGCGACCCCGTGGTCCAAATCCGATGATGGACGTTTTGATGTATGTGATAGATTCAAGATGCTCGTTTTGTAACATGTAACCGTCGGGCCTTAAAACGACGCTAAGGCGAGAATCGGGTTTAAGGCCCCGTATTAGTGGAGTATGTGATTGTTGGCGTTCGGGGATATTTTGATTTCTTACATGCCCATGAATAGCCCCGACGCGTGTTTATGCTTGATTAGACTTTGTGACACAAAAAATGATTTCAAAGATTAAACGATGAAGGTTTTTTTGTTAAAATCAAACAAGATAGGTTATTAGAATCACGAGGCTAAAAATTGGAAGTGTTAATAAATGTCGATTCCTATTAAACGAGAAGGCCAAAGGAAATCATTTTCAAACATCACCAAAAGCGGCTTTATGAACGAACGAAACGTTTTATTAAACCTTTGTGCATAGGGTTAAAGATATCCTAGAAATTGCCCATCATTTTGTGAAAGCAATGTATAGATTTCGATTCCTATTTTTGACGAAGGTTTAAAAGATTCTTGTTTCGCCAAAACCACGCCTAATAAAAAACCTCATAGCTTTGACACGTAAAATCAAATCTTCCTCATGAATGAAGGATCTCTCTCGTACTAACGGAAACGACGTTCTGAAACATTTCCAAAAACAAAAACACGATTTCTCAACAAAATGTCAAAAGTTTCATCTCTCATAAAAGAACTCACCACAACATTCACATAAGCACACACACACACGCACGTACACACATTTTATGAAACAAAGGATAGGAAAGTATCAAGATTGCGGTAACCGTGTTTCACGGAAGTCGAGGGGTGCCTAACACCTTCCCCTCACTTAAGCAAGCCCCCAAACTCTATGAATCTCGGTTCGCAGACCAATTAATTCGGAGTCACATATGAGCCAACGATTTATAAAAAACGAAAACTCGGATGAGTTGGTACATCCATTTCAAACATACCAACTGGCGACTCTGGTTAATTGGCTCATCATAAAAAACGATCTTTCAAAACCCCGTCGACACTCAAAGCCGACCTTTTCCAAACATCATCTAAAAACAAAGGCTAAAATCGAAAAAGGACCACATCGCGAAAGAGAGGAGGGAAATCGGCGTCGACACCCATGATCGGCATTACTGCCTAAATAGACAAGAGTTCGGGCTGGATTACCAGCCATATGGGTCGATGGCTCTGGCGTCTGCTGGTTAGTGTGAAACAAGCGACGGCGAACCGGGGCAGACTGGACTTGTAAGGGCGCCCTAGGCTGACCCTTCGGCCCCAACCTCTCCCTTGCCGACGACCTGAGTCGGTCAAGGACCGACCTACGCGTTGGAGTATACGAATCAGCTGACCCTTCTCCTCCATTAAAAGGTGTATTCACCATGTCTATTCTCTCTATAATCTTAACAGTGATTGATAAATAACACTAAAGGCCCTCCTTCTAGTGCCAATGTTAACGCCAAGATTCGACCACGCGTTTCAATCACCAAGAACGCGCTTGTCCTGTACAATAACGAGACCACACTCAGAGTTCCGGGCGGTTTTACCGCCGGGGGATAGCTCAGGCGTGAGAATTAGTACATGTTGTCTCAAGGTTTTGATAACAATGGAGGCTTATAGCTTAGTGTTAGAATTTGCATTACCTTTGAAATAGAGAGAAAAGCCTTGTATTTATACCTCATTCCCCACTTATCACACTTGGACCCCACTTGACAGTTGTAAAGTTATACCATCATCAATTAAATCACAACAACTACTCCGGTCAAAATGTAAGTCAATTCAATTAGGAAATTATATTCCTTAACTGGATTGCTTCACCCAAACAACACCTCCACACAGGGTCGGATCCTCCATATGGGGTCGGGTCTCCCAAATCCAGGACCCAACATATATAATATAAAAAAAAGTCTCATGTAACAAAAAAAAAATCAAATAGAGTCCTTGTTTTCTTGTTATTAGTACTCCCTCCATTCCAAAGTATAAAATCATTACTGATTTTTCGAAATCAATTTAAAA
Source organism: Aralia elata (assembly GCA_034770075.1). Lineage (NCBI taxonomy): Eukaryota > Viridiplantae > Streptophyta > Magnoliopsida > Apiales > Araliaceae > Aralia > Aralia elata. Next base: position 116,181 of record JAVJAP010000356.1, on the reverse strand, counting down.
TATTTTTAAATTAAAAAAATCGATATCAATTTCTTCAATCTTAGTCTATACAATGATAAAATTGTAAATTATCAAAAAGTATTACTCATTGTAAAATTTTATTATTTCATAATTTTTAATAAATCATCTCTATTTTGAGTTTGAAAAATGTTTCAAATTGACTTTCAAAGTCAAAAAAATAATATTATAATTTGAAACAGAGGAAGTATAAAAATAAAACAATATCTATCTATACCTATTATAATAGCACAAAGTGTATGAGTTAACTAGAAAGTTTTGATTGATTCTAAACTGAATTGACTCATAGATTTGATTGGTTGATATTTTTATTTTATTTGCTTGTTTTTATTTTATATATGTATTATATGTATTATCTTATTCATGATATATATATATATATATATATATATATATCAAAAATTGTAATATCCATCGATTCTATCAAAACAGTAACTATTTAGTTCAATAACATGGGACTCTATTCTTTTATTTTCTTTTTCGTTTTTAACCAACATTGGACTCTACTTTGATTGATAATTTTGTCTATCCAGACATTCAACTATTGAACAAAATAGATGACTTTACTTGGTTGATATACGTGAGGTCATGCATTCATTATGGATTTTTTTTGTTACTTATTACAATATATATATATATATATATATATATATATATATATATATATATATATATCATTCATTTCAAAATAATAAAATCAATATTAAAAAAAATTGATACAAAAATATTGATTTTTTGTTATTATAAATATTATAAACTATAAAAATACTACTAATAATGAGATTTATTGTTTTCGAAACACAAATATATCATGTCATAATTTATAAATATCTTAAATAGATCATATATTTTGAAAATGAGGGAGTATCCATTGTTTATTATTTTTTATTTATCACCTTATTACTCTATTTCTATATATAATTAATAACACAATTGGCAATAAATAGAATTACAATTGCAAATCTCGTACTTGGCACAAGACACTAAACTAGTACTTATTATAATTACACAAATAACAATCTTTTGTATGAGTCAATTGAGAATATTTAGTTGTAACTGAGTTGACTCATATACAGTGACTATTTATTAAGAGGTTGATTTTAAATGGAGACTTATAGGATTAACATGAAAAACTTATGTACTTATGTATTAAAACCAAACTTTTGTTTTTGAGGAACCGAACTAAGACGTTGGATGTCCTATTAAACGATAGTTTTGGTGTGTGTCTATATATATATATATATATATATATATATATATATATATATATATATATATATATATATATATATATTACTGGAATCTATATTCATCAATATGTAGTTGGTGTTGTATGGAGTTGGTGAGGTAATTTATTTTTCTTTTTAGGAGTTAAAAGGAGGCACAATTCTAGCTATATTTAATTAGCTTTCCATTATTTTTTCAGGACAAAGTCAAGGAATTAAGCTTACAATATTTATAAGGTGTTGATATATGCATACTTTGCCGGGATAGTTGCACATGCACATATGTTAACGAGACTATATTATCCTTAATATACTTAAAATAAATTTTAACCATTTACTCTTTATCCATTTTGCCTTACTTTTGTTATACATCATATTTATAAAATAGAAGGTGTATACACTTACTTAGCCAAAACTTAATTTTCAACCATATTTAGAATTGACATTCAAACAAAAAAAAAACATATATAGAATTGAACAAATATATTAAATATGTTATCTTTTTACAATTTTACTTAATAGTATTCATTTTTTTATTTGAGATCTTTTATAATATAATTTTAAAAAAAATTGAATTAAAGATTAGAACACAAAAATATTAGAAAAAATAAAAAAGATTTATAAGAGTAAACCTTCATGTTCTTAAGACATAGACATGATATATAATTTAGTTTGCTATTTTATTAAAGTACCCATAATATAGTTTATTGGTCCATCTAATTCAAAAGATTTATTTTGAGTTGAAATAAAGTTATAAAAATTTAAAATTCAAAGAAAATAGAAAACTATTTAGACTTGTTTTAAAAAAACTTTCAATTAAAATAAACAAGTGATAAATATATTAATTCGCTTCTCATTAATTAAAAGAGTAATATAGGATCCCTTTAGTATATAAAGGTGTACAACAATCAACTTAGGGTGTGCATATATCACTACCCTATTTATATCTGAAAAAAATATAATATATTTTTTCTGTTTTAAATTATAAGATCACTTTTAAAAGTCAATATAAGATATTATCATATTTGAAATTGGTATAATTCATTAACAATTATGAAGATTTTGTAATTAATACTCCTTCCGTCTCAGGATAAAAGTCTTCCATTCACTTTTATGGTCAAATTGATCATTTTTCAAATCAATATTTTTTATTATTCTTTTATATATATGTAAAAAACCTATAAACATTATAAACTACATACAATTTAGTACTAATCTCAATGTTAGCTTTTTTGAAAATCTAAATATATATGTTTAATTGTTAATTTTAAAAATGGCCAATTTGACCACAAAAGTCAATGAAGGATTTTTATCTTGAAACGAGGGAGTAGTACTTTTTAGATAATTTACCATATTTATCATTATATCGACTAAGGGGCCGTTTGATAACTCTTAAGAGCCCCTTAATAGGCTTAACTCTTTTTTGGTCAGCCGAAAAATTGAAACAATGCACTTGATAAAAGTCTGAATGAGAACAAAAAGCTGTATTCAACAAATAAGCGTCTTGCTTTTTCGATCAGAAGGTCACTGAATAACTTTTTTACAAAACTATTCTCCCATAGTAGAACGAATAACATACTTCTGATGTAACACCCCCTTTCCGAAAATAAAAAAGGGAGGTCACGTGCAAAGCACAACAGAAATATAACTAACACCAAAATTATAAACCAGAAAAGATTAGTCTAAAGAGATATTAATAACTGCACAACCGGCTCAAAATACACACTGTTGAGTACAACCTAATCTTAATAAAGGTTCAATACAACTCTAAACAGAAACTCAAACATCAAAACATAACCAAAATATCTAAACCATCTAGGTGAGGAGCTCTCATCACACTTGCCCATGATCCCCTTGAGTACCTGCCGGAAGAAAGACACAGCATGAGCCAAATGCCCAGTACGGATATAGAGCACAGAATTATGAACTGAATTTAACTAAATCAATTAAGGAACTGAACTGAACTGAAACGAATTAACACAACGAAGTAATAGGCTGAATCAAATGGCTGGGTGTTATTTCATACCGAGCTCAGAAAATATAGCTTGCCACATAGACAAGTCAATAATGCTACATAAGCAATCACACATTGGACCGCGAATCCAAATGCATGCAAAATCAGAAGGGCGTGTTTGGCACAAACATCACCAATCTGCAGAACAGAACAGAAAACTAGGGCCGACCCATACGCCTCTCACAATAAATCACCAAACGGCCAACTCCCATCGGAGCACAAAACAGAGACGCCGTGAACTAATCACACTGCCACGGAAGTGTCATGTCTCTCGTGCCAAGACGACATGCCTGTGGTACCCCCACAGGTGGTTATAGCTCAGGTATACTCTACGGTATATTCTAACAAAATACCATGTCACAACAAATGTGACACAATACCAACAAAAAGGGTTCTATACGTACATGTTGAACCAAATCAAATCATAATCATAATATCTCAAAAGAAGGTAACAACCTGTACTGTTCTACAGATATCAAAATAAATAGTAGACATGATAATCCAACTCAAAGAGTACAAATACGAGTCATATGTATCAACTCAAAAATGAAAGAATTATATAAATTTCACAAAAACAATTATGTGAAATAATAGCAGAATTCAAAACACGAAACAAAACGAATTAATTAAATTTCAGAAGACTATCGCTGAAGGAGTACGGAATCCGTACCTGGAGTACGTAATGCAATACCCACAATTACAGATGCAATTAGTTAGGCTTGCTCAAAGTAATCTATTCACAAAAATAATACATTTTATTAAATACTACAATATTAGTATTAATAGTTTGTATGCATATATTGAACCCTCTATAATATTTATTAGATTAATAAATTAAAGAGATACATAATATCTAGCCAAAATAATACTAAAATATTAACTAACAAACTAACTAAAATATATTAACTAAAGTTATAAATAGAAATACAGAAAATTAAATTAAATAAATACACGAAAAATAAAGAAAATATACCCGAAATTATGAGGTACGTAGTCTGCCTATGCCCTCGATACTGAAAATTTTTAACTAAGGAGGTACTTACTAAAAAGTCCCTCTCACAAAAAGTCTTTTCTTAAAATAAGAAAATCCTTATTGTTTAATAAATAAAATAAAATATTAGTTTTATATATATAGACTGATAAAGGGGAGCAAGTTGTTAAAATAGGCGATGTGGGACTTAAAGCAAAGCATGGGTATTACATTACTTCCCCCTTAAAAAGATTCCGTCCCCGGAATCAAAAGAAAAGGAACGTGCCTAATTATCAAAAAGATGCGGATACTCCGCCGGATAGACTCCTCCATCTCCCAAGTTGCCTCTCGTTCCGAATGATTTTTCCACAAAACTTTAACAAACGAAATTGTTTTCCTCCTCATAATCCGCTCTTGTCGATCTAAAATTTTCTCGGCTTGTTCTTCACAAGTAAGATCCTTCCGAATTTTATCGAACGGATATTGTACCACATGCAACGGATGATAATGATAACTCCTCAACACTGACACATGGAACACATTATGCACATGAGCTAATTGTGGAGGCAGAGCTAACCGATATGCAACTTCGCCAACCCTTTCCAGAATCTCAAATGGCCCAATATAACGTGGACTAAGTTTACCTTTCAATCCAAATTGTCGAATACCCTTCCAAGGAGAAACTTTTAAAAACACGTGTTCACCAGGTTGAAACTCTAAGATCTTCCTATGCTTATCAGCATAACTCTTCTGCCGTGATCGAGCCGACTGCAATTTCTCCTTAGCCACCGCCACCTTCTCCGTAGTGATCTGAACTAACTCAGGCCCTTCTATGATCTTTTCACCAACCTCATCCCAACAAGTTGGTGCCCGACACTTCCTACCATATAATGCCTCAAATGGAGCCATATCAATACTTGCATGCCAACTATTGTTATAAGCAAACTCAACAAGGCTCAAGTAATCATCCCAATTACCCGACCATTCTAATGCACAAGACCTCAACATATCCTCTAATGTCTGGATAGTCCTTTCAGATTGCCCATCAGTCTGTGGATGGAAAGAAGTACTGTATTTTAGTCGAGTGCCCCAAGCTCGTTGAAACCCTTTCCAGAACCGTGAATGTAGTGAACCGTGGATCTCGATCTGAAACAATTGACACTGGAGTTCCATGAAGTCTAACAACCTCCTGTTGAAAGATTTGTGCTAACTTATCTACAGAATAAACCCTCCTGGATAGCTAAGAAGTGAGCTGATTTGGTTAATCGATCTACTACAACCCAAATAGCATCATTTCTTCTTGAACGTTTTTGGCAACCCAGTTACAAAATCCATTGTAATATCTTCCCACTTCCAAACAGGAATATCTAATTGTTGCAGTAATCCACTAGGCACGTTGATGTTCAATTTTCACGTGCTGACAAGTAAGACATCTTCCTACATATTCAGCCACATCTCGCTTCATCCCATTCCACCAAAAATTCTTCTTTAAATCCCTATACATCTTCGTAGAACCCGGATGAATAGAAAATGGTGAACTATGAGCTTCAGCTAATACTGCCTCCCGAATAGTTGGATCTGATGGCACACATAACCGCTTACCCAACCAAATCACGCAATGGTCATGAATACGAAACTCAGACTGCTTTCCTCCCTCCAAATTTTGCGTTATAGCCCATAACTCGCCATCTTCTTTTTGAGCTTCCTTAACCCTCGAAATAAGAGAAGACTCCACTCTCATACCTGCTAAAAGTCCATCTGCACTTTGTACATACAACTCCAACTCCAACCGTTCCATATCCGAAATAAGTTGTGGTTGTGTAATAAGGGCTGCTACACTCCCTGAACTCTTTCGGCTAAGCGCATCTGCAACTATATTCGCCTTCCCAGGGTGATATTGAATTCTAGCGTCATAATCTTTGAGAAGCTCCAACCAACGCCTCTGCCTCATATTGAGCTCCTTCTGAGTGAAGATGTACTTAAGACTTTTGTGATCGGTGAAGATATCACAAGTCTCGCCATACAAATAGTGCCTCCAAATTTTCAAAGCAAAGATTACTGCTGCCAACTCCAAATCATGAGTGGGGTAGTTTACTTCATAAGGTTTAAGTTGTCTAGAAGCATAGGCAATCACCTTACCGTGTTGCATCAATACACACCCCAAACCCTTCTTAGAAGCATCACTATAAATTTGGTAACCTCCTGTCCCTAATGGCAATGTAAGTATTGGAGCTGTCACAAGCCGTTTCTTCAACTCCTCAAAACTCTTCTCGCGTTCCTCATTCCACACAAACTTCGTGCCCTTTCTCATCAACTGAGTCAATGGCAAGGCAAGTAAAGAGAACCCTTCTACAAATCGCCTATAATACCCTGCCAAACCCAAAAAACTCCTAACCTCCGTCACCGTAGTAGGTCTCGGCCATTTAGTGATAGCTTCAACCTTCGCAGGATCCACCTTAATGCCTTCAGCAGACACAATGTGGCCCAGAAATATAACCTGCTCCAACCAAAACTCACATTTGGAGAATTTAGCATATAACTTCTCTTTTCGTAAAATTTTCAAAATTATGCGAAGATGTTCCTCATGCTCCTCCTTAGACTTAGAATAAATCAAAATGTCATCAATAAAGACAATGACAAATTTGTCCAAGTACTCCCTAAACACCCGATTCATCAAATCCATAAATACTGCTGGAGCATTAGTCAACCCAAATGGCATCACCAGAAACTCATAATGCCCATAGCGAGTACGAAAAGCTGTCTCAGAGACATCCTCATCTCTTACCCTCAACTGATGATAACCTGATCTCAAGTCTATTTTCGAAAAATACTTCGCCCCTTGAAGTTGGTCAAATAAATCATCAATCCTCGGTAAAGGGTACCGATTCCTGATGGTAATCTTGTTTAACTCTCTGTAGTCTATACACAACCTCATAGACCCATCCTTCTTCTTTACAAATAAAACCGGAGCTCCCCATGGTGAAACACTCGGTCGAATTACACCACGATCTAATAATTCTTGCAATTGCTCCTTCAACTCTTGCAATTCTAATGGTGCCATCCTATACGGTGCCTTAGAGATAGGCTCTGCATCAGGAACAAGCTCAATAGTAAACTCAACTTCCCGTTGCGGTGGCAATCCTGACAATTCCTCTGGAAACACATCAGAAAATTCACGAACAATCGGAACATCCTCAATACGAGACTCTCCCATAGAGGTGTTATTCACAATTGCTAAATATCCCTCACAACCCCTAGCCACCAATTTTCCAGCTTTTAGAGCTGAAATTAATTTCACCACCTTACCCGGTCGTGAACCTTGATACACGAAATCCGGGGACTTCAAATCCCCAAAGATAACTTTTTTCGATTGACAATCGATAGTGGCCTGGTGCTTATCTAACCAGTCCATTCCAAGAATCACATCAAAATCGTGCATACCCATCGGTAAAAGATTTACCCCACGAATCTTATCTTCAAAACTAATAGGACAATCTCGATACAAATCAGAGATAACAATAGAAATTCCCATCGGGGTAGTAATAGACATAGCATAATTTAAAGACTGAGATGACACACCAAGGTGTCGAACAAAAGAATTTGCAACAATCGAATGGGTAGAGCCAGTATCAAATAAAATGGAAGCCTCACGATTACCAACTATAAGAGTGCCAGAAACAGTACCTGGCGCACCTGCTGCCTGATTATGTGTCTAGGCGAAGACTCGTCCACCACGGCGCTGACCAACATTGCCACCATTATCACCACCTCCACCATTACCACGTGGTCGAGTACAATCTTTGGCAAGATGGCCCAACTGACCACACAAAAAGCATGCACCAGTAACTCTGTGACAAGGTCTTCCTGGATGATTAGCCCCACAAGTAGCACAAGGAGCTATTGGAATGAGATTAGGGTTATCCCCACCTGCTGGTCCTGGGTAACGACCCTGATTTTGCCCTTGCTGACGATTTTGCCATTGCTGACGATTATGACCTTGCTGAGGCAACTGTTGATAGCTTATGTTCTGATTCTGGCCACGCCACTGTCCCTGTTGACCACTTCGGTTCTTGTTCCACTGACCATTCTGATTTCTCCCCTGCTGACCCGACACTTGACTCTGCTGGTCATTTCTATCCCTCTTTCGACCTCCCTCCGGTTTAGAAGCTCGAAAGTCTTGTCGCTCCATCTCAATATTCTTGGCTGCATTAGCCACTGCTGACACATCTTCGAATTTAATGTTAATGAGATGTTGGCGATACTTATAATGAATTCTCCACTTAAATTTCTCAGCTTGTTCTGATGCAGTCCCTGCTGAGGTTCCTGCAAAACTTGCCAGCCTAGTGAACCTTGTCATAAAATCCGTAACAGACTCATCCTCCTTTTGTCGAATAGACAGATACTCTCTACCATAAGCCTCTTTATCAGCAGCTGAGAAATATTGTTGATAAAAGATATCACAAAACTCTGCCCAGGTAAGTGCCTCTACAAATCCATCACCCTTTGTTACTTTCATTGCTTTTCACCACCTTTGCGCATCCCCCTCTAATTTATAACTAGCTAGTACCACTTTCTGGTTATCCGAGCATCCTAGCACATCAAATATCTTTTCTAAATGGGAAACCCAATTCTCTGCATCAATTGGAGTTGGGGCTGAAGTGAATGATTGTGGTTTCTGTTTTTGGAACCTTTCTAACCACAAATACATCGGAACAATGGATGGATCAACCCCAACAGTATTCACTTCTTCTTCATTTGTCTGCGAACCACCATTCCTGGGGTTTCTTTGATTAGGAATTTCTAGTGTCGGTTGTTGCATTGCCTGAACCACTTGTGCCACCAATTGCGGCAAAGCCTGATTAATCGCCTGATTTACCAAAGCTGCCAATTGAGCATTATCTTGATTATTAGGCTGCGCATCACGCTGCATATCAGAATGTACATCGGTTTGGCGCACGCCTCTTCCCCTACTATTTCCTCGTCTACCAGCAACTCTAGCGGATCTACGAGCCATCTAATAAAGAAAACAATGGACTGAAGCAAAATAATTCGAATCCGATTAATATGATAGCTGAACGACATATCAAATGGAACAAAAACCTAACCCAAAGTCTACCCATAACTCACAGGTCAAACCTAAATAGGTTTTCTACAAGAAAGAACCCAGGCTCTGATACCAACTCTGTAACACCCCCTTTCCGAAAATAAAAAGGGAGGTCACGTGCAAAGCACAACAGAAATATAACTAACACCAAAATTATAAACCAGAAAAGATTAGTCTAAAGAGATATTAATAACTGCACAACCGGCTCAAAATACACATTGTTGAGTACAACCTAATCTTAATAAAGGTTCAATACAACTCTAAACAGAAACTCAAACATCAAAACATAACCAAAATATCTAAACCATCTAGGTGAGGAGCTCTCATCACACTTGCCCATGATCCCCTTGAGTACCTGCCGGAAGAAAGACACAGCATGAGCCAAATGCCCAGTACGGATATAGAGCACAGAATTATGAACTGAATTTAACTAAATCAATTAAGGAACTGAACTGAACTGAAACGAATTAACACAACGAAGTAATAGGCTGAATCAAATGGCTGGGTGTTATTTCATACCGAGCTCAGAAATATAGCTTGCCACATAGACAAGTCAATAATGCTACATAAGCAATCACACATTGGACCGCGAATCCAAATGCATGCAAAATCAGAAGGCGTGTTTGGCACAACATCACCAATTTGCAGAACAGAACAGAAAACTAGGGCCGACCCATACGCCTCTCACAACAAATCACCAAACGGCCAACTCCCATCGGAGCACAAAACAGAGACGCCGTGAACTAATCACACTGCCACGGAAGTGTCATGTCTCTCGTGCCAAGACGACATGCCTGTGGTACCCCCACAGGTGGTTATAGCTCAGGTATACTCTACGGTATATTCTAACAAAATACCATGTCACAACACATGTGACACAATACCAACAAAAAGGGTTCTATACGTACATGTTGAACCAAATCAAATCATAATCATAATATCTCAAAAGAAGGTAACAACCTGTACTGTTCTACAGATATCAAAATAAATAGTAGACATGATAATCCAACTCAAAGAGTACAAATACGAGTCATATGTATCAACTCAAAAATGAAAGAATTATATGAATTTCACAAAAACAATTATGTGAAATAATAGCAGAATTCAAAACACGAAACAAAACGAATTAATTAAATTTCAGAAGACTATCGCTGAAGGAGTACGGAATCCGTACCTGGAGTACGTAATGCAATACCCACAATTACAGATGCAATTAGTTAGGCTTGCTCAAAGTAATCTATTCACAAAAATAATACATTTTATTAAATACTACAATATTAGTATTAATAGTTTGTATGCATATATTGAACCCTCTATAATATTTATTAGATTAATAAATTAAAGAGATACATAATATCTAGCCAAAATAATACTAAAATATTAACTAACAAACTAACTAAAATATATTAACTAAAGTTATAAATAGAAATACAGAAAATTAAATTAAATAAATACACGAAAAATAAAGAAAACATACCCGAAATTATGAGGTACGTAGTCTGCCTATGCCCTCGATACTGAAAATTTTTAACTAAGGAGGTACTTACTAAAAAGTCCCTCTCACAAAAAGTCTTTTCTTAAAATAAGAAAATCCTTATTGTTTAATAAATAAAATAAAATATTAGTTTTATATATATAGACTGATAAAGGGGAGCAAGTTGTTAAAATAGGCGATGTGGGACTTAAAGCAAAGCATGGGTATTACATCTGATATCGTTCATTTTTTTTCTCTCTATTCGTTTTTTTCCCCTTTTCATCTTTACACTGTGTTTTCTATCATCATCGCCTCTGTACATCACTATCCCTCCTTGCTTTGTGTTAAAAATAAAAGAAGAGTTGTGGATTGAAAATGAGGTTATGCCGAGGTAATAGAGGAGGAGTAGGAGTAACTAGCAGGTTGTTGATTATGGTGATGAACTTGATGGTAAACTGGAAGGGAGTATGAGAGAGAGAAGCGGATTGAGTTTTGCCACTGTACACTGTTTTATAAGCAACCAATTTAAATATTTATAGGCTACACCTTGAGAGTGTGACACGAATGTTACTTTTTCATTTTCCACCCACTGGCTACTACTAATTGCCTTCTTTATCTTTTTTTATTGCTTATGGTTTGATGAGGAATTGAATATCCGGAGGGTCAAGTAAAATATTTTAAAATGTATAAATAAAAAAATTGATAAATAGATGAAGGCAATTGAAATAAGAAATGCCCAAGTACATTTTAAACTTTATTTAAATATTTCTGAAAATTTGATTATATATGTATCCTATTAAATAATAAACAAAATTATTGTACTTTGTATAATCAGAATTATTATGCTGCTTTAATTGCATACTAACTATATAACAAACGTGTTCAAAGTTCAAAAGGTTAAAATTGGAAAATGAATCTATTCAAATGTTTAATGCAGATAATTATTAAATACTAGCCTTTTCATTCAGTATTCAGTTTTCATACAAAATCTCTATGTCATTCAACTCATTCAAATATTCAGAGTTTTGCATTCAGTTTTATCTAACAACCCATAAGATTACATGAATTTGTTTCAATTGAGTTTCAAATTTTTTTAAATTTACTCCAAAAACTCAATAATAGCTTTATATTTTGGAACGTAAGTACTACTATTTTATAACACCAACCAATTATGTATTATATTATGAGCTTAATATATATATATATATATTGTCGACGCCGGGAGGAACCGCTTCCGTTGCGATATTTATCCTTTCCAATTTTTAGCCTTCTCATTAGATGATTTTTTGGAAAAGGTCGGCATTAATGTCGACGGGGTTTTGAAAGATCGTTTTTTATGATGAGCCAATTGATCAGAGTCGCCAGTTGGTATATTTGAAATGGATGTACCAACTCATCCGAGTTTCGTTCTTTCGTAAATCGCTGGCTCATATGTGACTCCGAATTAATTGGTCTGCAAACCGATATTCATAGAGTTCGGGGGCTTGCTTAAGCGAGGGGAAGGTGTTAGGCACCCCCCGTCTTCCGTGAAACACGGTTACCGCAGTCTTGATGCTTTTCTTATCCCTTTAACTCTCAAAGTATGTGTGCGTGTATGTGTATGTATGTGCGTTTACATGAATGTTATGGTGAGTTTGTATGAAAAGAATCATTTGGGGTTTTTTATGGAAAGTCGCGTTTTGAGAATGCTTTAGAATGTCCTTCGATTTATACGAGAAAGCTTTATTTCTTTTACGAAAAAGGTTTGATTTTAATTGTCAAAACTGCGAGATTTTCATTGGGTGTCGTTTTGTCAAAACAAGATCAGTTTTTTAAACCCTTGTCAAAATAGGAATCGAGACCTATACATCGCTTTCGCATACAAAGTGGCGGGCAATTTCTAGGATCTCTTTAACCCTATGCACAACGGTTTAATAAAACAACCATTTATTTTTCATAAAACCATTTTTTGTGACGTTTGAACACGATCTTTCTTTTGCCTTCTCGTTAAATAGAAATCGACATTCATTAGCACTTCCAATTTCTTATCCTCGTGATGCTAATAACCTAGTTTGATTGATTTTATGAAAATCTTCATCGTTTAGCTTTGAAACCCTTTTTGGTGTTGCAATTCAAATCAAAACATTATAATGCGTAGGGGGTTATTCACGGGCATGTAAGCCATCAAAATAACCCCGAACGCCCACAATCACATATTTTCACTATGACGGGGCCTTAAACACGATTCTCGCCTTGGCGTCGTTTTAAGGCCCGACGATTACATATTTACAATGAAGACTACATCGTTCCTACTACCTACATCAAAAGATGTCCATCATCGGATTTGGACCACGGGGTCGCGTTCCTAGGCTCACACCCGAAATTTTCACACACCCACCAAACGGATATTACAAAAAATAACCAACACGGATAATCTAACAATGCCAAGACATCCTAAAATAGCAACCTAAATGAACTACGCCCAATATATCGCCATAAAACGAACAAAAATTCAATAAATGAATATCATCGGGTTATTAGGAAGAATTTTGTTCCGATGGAACCCTCACTAATAGTCCCTAATTCATTGTTCCACCATAAATTACATGAAAACTACATTTAGTTTAACCAAATGATATGATAGAAATTGCTATAACAAGGAGATTTTCACCTTGCAAATGATATCAAAATGGATGTAAACTTGTGTATTTGAATAGAATGAGAAGTATATATGATACAATCAAACCAAAAGAGTATAAATCCTCTCCTTTTTTCTCCTTTCTCTCCTATCTTGTTGCAAATTTTTGCTATTCCTATTTGATTTTCGGAGCTGCTGTTGCTGCTGCTTCTCTCTTCTGCTTCTCTCTCTTTGAACGAATGAACTGAAACTGGGCTGATAAGGGAAGCCAGGGCAGCCGCAGATCAATCTGCAGCTAGCCGCAGATGGATCTGCGGCTGGCTGGCCGCCCACCAACCACTCATCCTAGTTTCGATTTCCGTGTTTCGAGTTCCGTGTTTTCAAAAGGCGCACTTATTGGCCGCAGATCAATCCGCGACTGGCTGGTTTGACTTTCTCGGTTTTCATACCATGCCTCGATTCTCGTGTCGTAACGTCAGTTTTCGCCGAAAGGCTTGTATTTTGTAGTCCAGGAATTACTGGGAGACGTGCCACATTATTCGGGAATGCTCATTTCGGACGGCCTTGTTGTCACGTCGGTTTTGGTTGTAAATCGTCGCGGTGGCATCGAGTGTTCGTACTTGTGCCCATCCTTCGCTCTCGTAGGCCGGTTCAATTGACGATTTTGCCCTCCTGTCACGGTTAGCATAGGGAACGTAAAATTTGAGTGTCTATAGCTGCCCCTCTTTATCATGTTTATGAAATGTTAAATGAAATGAACATGATAAAGAAATAGACACCCGATGCATGAATGACAGTGCACAAGAATGACAATACATACATGATGCAACACATACAACTTATGATGCAACGCAAGATGTAAGCCATGCAAAACATTCGTAAAGGTGTCAATGCATCAATCCCTGACCGCATTGTTAGTCGTTGGGTTTCGTCTTCTAATCGATCGTCTCGTCTGCGCCGGGTCTCGTATCCGGTCGCTAGTCTCGTGATCACCGGGTCTCGTATCCGGTTGATCGTCTTGTCTGCGCCGGGTCTCGTATCCGGTTGCTCGCCTCGTGATCGCCGGGTCTCGTATCCGGTTGATCGTCTTGTCTGCGCCGGGTCTCGCATCCGGTCGCTCGTCTCGTGATCACCGGGTCTCGTATCCGGTTGATCGTCTTATCGGCGCTGGGTCTCGTATCCGGTCGCTCGTCTCGTGATCACCGGGTCTCGTATCCGGTTGATCGTCTCGTCTGCACCGGGTCTCATATCCGGTCACTCGTCTCGTGATCACCGGGTCTCGTATCCGGTTAATTGTCTTGTCTGCGCCGGGTCTCGTATCCGGTCGCTCGTCTCGTAATCACCGGGTCTCGTATCCGGTTGTTAGTCTTGTCGGCGCCGGGTCTCGTATCCGGTCGCCGTCTCGTGATCACCGGGTCTCGTATCCAGTTGATCGTCTTGTCTGCGTCGGGTCTCGCATCCGGTCGCTCGTCTCGTAATCACCGGGTCTCGTATCCGGTTGATCGTCTTGTCGGCGCCGGGTCTCGTATCCGGTCGCTCATCTCGTAATCACCGGGTCTCGTATCCGGTTGATTGTCTTATCTGTGTCGGGTCTCATATCCAGTCGCTCGTCTCGTAATCATCGGGTCTCGTATCCGGTTGATTGTTTTGTCGGCGCCAGGTCTCGTATCCGGTCGCTCCTCTCGTGATCACCGGGTCTCGCATCCGGTTGATCATCTCGTCTGCGCCAGGTCTCGTATCTGGTCACTCGTCTCGTGATCACCGGGTCTCGTATCCAGTTGATCGTCTCGTCTGCGCCGGGTTTCGTATCCGGTCGCTCGTCTCGTGATCACCGGGTCTCGTATCCGGTTGATTGTCTTGTCTGCGACGGGTCTCGTATCCGGTCGCTCGTCTCGTGATCATCGGGTCTCGTATCCGGTTGATTGTCTTGTCGGCGCCGGGTCTCGTATCCGGTCGCTCGTCTCATGATCACCGGGTCTCGCATCCGGTTGATCGTCTCGTCTGCACCGGGTCTCGTATCTGGTAGCTCGTCTCGTGATCACTGGGTCTCGTATCCGGTTGATTGTCTCGTCCACGCCGGGTCTCGTATCCGGTCGCTAGTCTCGTAATCACCGGGTCTCGTATCCGGTTGATCGTCCTGTGAGTGACGGGTCTCGTATCCGATCGCTCCGTCGAATTGAGAAGTCGTGTTCGACACCCGATTCATCAAAAATCTTGCATTTTATTACCACATTATGAATCAAACGGGTTTTAGAATCGATTAAGTTTGCAATGGACAAGGGGGAGGCACTGGGCCCAGCCGCAGATGGATCTACGGCCAGCCGCAGATTGATCTGCGGCCATGATCGGGTCTTATAAGCGGCTCGTCCCTTCCAGATCTGTCACTTTCCATCAGTACCCCACATTGGTTTTCGCGATTTTGCACCTTTGCACGTCCTTTTGGCCGACTTTTTCAACCTTCTTGCAAAAACCGCTCCGGTTAGATCGATCTACACGTTACAGGTAACATTTTGACCGATTATTTTTTCATTTCGTCCATGTTTCGCTATACATTTGGCTATTTTGCATGTTTAGAGATAGAAATGTATGCTTTGAAATGCTATGCCATGTATCATTGCATGTATATGTTATGTCTCAATCGTTCGAGTCATATTCTATGCTCATGATGCGGGTCATACATACTTGTCGTGTTTTTTTTTTGAATGAAAGCATATATTATGGTCATTTAAATGTTTGTAATTAACCGTAAAAATGCAATTTTGACCTGTTGTGACTTGGGTTGATTGAAAAACATGCTCGGCTGTGCATGGGATGCTCATTTTATAGACGAAACTCTGCCCATTTATTTTTTTTAACTAATTCATGCATATATAGTAAACATGCATCATGCTGCATTATTCATGTGATGAAGATAGGCAGATAAAATATTTCGTGACACAATTAGAAATATAATGTACCTCCCTCTTTGACTGTGTCGTTCCAGCTATGGATCCTGATGCTCCCAGCAGCTCCACTGCATCTCGTGCTTCGGGTGTTCACCGTCGTAGGGCTGCACCCGCCCCGGCCTTGCCTCGGACTCGCCAGGCTCGTCGACTGGCAGAGGCCGTCGTCCGGCCCGATCACCCTGAGGCTGAGGAGGCCGTTCTTCTAGATATTGAGGCAGAGGGGCCGTCCTCCAGTACACCAGCTCCCTCCACTCGCCGCGTTTTGCCCGGTGCCCATGTTCAGGTGCCTGATTTGTTAGGCCGAGACCTCAGCCGTCACCCCTCAGCGTCTCTTGTCCCTAATGAGGTATACTCATTACTTCTTTGAATTCATTCTCAATCTCTATTCGTATCTGGACTGACCCCTTAGTGATTGCCACAGGTGCCCGAGTTCACTCAGCCGAGGGGTAACTGGTTCAACATCTACTCCCTCTACACAGCCTTGCACACCGATTACCGCACGGTGGTGGACTCTTGGGGTTTCCGCTCTTTCTTCACTATCATTCCCCGTCAGTGCCCCTGGGGTTACATGAGGGCTTTATCTGAGCGATGATTCCACCAGACCTAGTCCCTTCATCTTTTGGACTGCCAGGTTGTGCTAACTCCTTGGGATTGGAGGTACATCACCGGTATTGAGTTCACCGGAGTCCGTGTCCCTTTGGATCTAGACATTACTCCAGCGGAGGTCCGAGCTTTATTGGGTTTCGCTGCCGAGGATCGGGTCTTCAAGGCCCGTAGTATTCGGTCCAGAGCTTTGGCTGTTGACGCTGTTGGAGGCATATATGCGACGCCCTTCCCTACAGATCGAGCCACTCGTGATATTCTGCTCCGGCGTCTGTTCCTGACCATCATGAGGGGTTGTTTCCTAGGAAACAACTCCTCTACCATTCATTTCAGCGTCGTCGGAGCTGTCAGGGATGTAGACCGGATCGGTGACTATGATTGGGGGTCCTTCACCTTTGTCTACTTCCTCCACGGCCTTCGTCTTCGTTCAGAGGGACAGACAGACGCTTTGCTTGGGTTCTACCCCTTTTTGCTAGTAAGCCTTCTTTTCTTACTGCACTTCCCATTATTTCATCTCCCTTTTCTGTATCTGTCGATTACTCATGTCGTTTCTTGTCTCTGTTCACAGTTCTGGGCGTACGAGTGACTCCCATGCCTGAGGCCCGTCACGACTCTCGGTCTGGACACTTATCCCAGGGGTCGTCGGTGGTACCACAGCACTTTGGAGGAGGTCCCGATATCTGGCAGCTTCGCACACTGCCGCATTCAGCTGGAGCTGATCACTGCCACTGAGGTCGTTTGGGTTCCCTACCTTTCCGAGCATCTGACCGTGGGATTTATAGATGGATATCCCTCCGGCCCAGAGTTCGCACTTTCCACCCGTCGCCTCACCTTGCAGAGTGTTGGAGGATGGGTGATGTACCTGGGAGAGCGCGCATTCAGATGCGTTACTGGAGAGATCCGCATTCCGCACTTCCTTCCCTTCACTACATCCTGGTCGTTGGACTCTCAGCCTTCAGAGATTATGCTCGCGGGGGAGGATGGCCGGACACTTTCCTCAGGTCCCAGCACGAGCAAGGCTTTTCGTATTTGGTGGGTGCCCCGCACTATAGGTCCTCAGACTCGGGCCACATTCTTTCTCGGAGATATGGTCCCCGGCTCGGTGATGATTACGGATTGGGCCGCCTGCGTTCGGAGTCCCACCCATGCTGAGCAGATTGCCACTCTGACCCGCCAGGTGGATCAGCTATCCTTGTACCTTCGCGTGTTGGGCAGGACCCCAGAGGATGCCTACGCATATGATCCTGACAGTGCGGGTTTCGCCACAGGCCCGAGCTCATCTGATGCCCCCGTGCAGCCATATATCCCTGATATGAACTTCGGGGCTTCGACTTCGATGACTCCAGGGGATCAGTTCGAGGATCCCGATTTCATAGATGATATTGCCTTTGATTAGATCCTGATAGGATAGGGCCTTTTGTACCTGAACCTGTTAGATTTATTTTTCATTTCATGCACTATGTATCGAACTCATTTATTTATCTATGCACAATTTTTATCATTATGACCGTTCAATTGCTTTATTATTAACTGTATGATGCATGTTTTTTGTTTATGGATAGAGAATGACCCCTGCACAGTCTTTTTGATACTATTTTTCACAGATGTCGTCACCAGAGGTCGTGGTACGTTTGGATCTCATTCCTCCCACAGGGTGGGTTGGCAGTCTTCTCCGCTGGTTGGACAGTTTATCACCGGCCGACAGGGTTATCGCAGATGGTCTCCTTGGGCATTCCTGGTCCTTATTATCCTTTCAGGTGCTGGCGGGCTTTGTGTTCAGATTAGGGACAGTGGAGCTGACCCCTACTCTCGAGGAGTACGCCCGCTTTACCGGTTTGTTATTGGATGGTCCTTGTGCCAGGGTCACAGCTGGTTCCATGCGCCGTCAGTTCTTGACTTTCACTGGGTTGCGGAGGACAGTTCTGTTATCGGTGATCTCATCAGACCATCTAGTTCCCCTTCACTTCCTGATTGACTGATTCGGCTCACCCGATAGTTTTCATCGATTCTCTGGTGATTTTTCCATATCTGAGGAGCGCTGGGGCGCCTTGAGAGTAGACGTTTTGATGGCCTGTGTCATCTCAGTTTTGTATCTGTCAGCCGTATCCGATTTGTTGGACATGCGAATTATTGCGGCCACTAGAGCTCTTCAGGAGGATTACACCATCATTCCCATGATACTAGCGGATACATATATGTCCGCCTCATATTGTCAGTCTTTCCGAGGCAGAGTGTTCAGGGGGAGCTCTGTTTTGTTGTACGTGTGGTTTATGAGCCATCTCAGCCCCATCGGTCATTTCCATCGCCATGGGTTTTGCTTCAGCCACGACATAGCCCTGTAATTCTCGTTCCGTCCCGCGAGCTGTGTTGATGCGGTTTCCTGGGTAGAATTCTTATCGTCTATTGAGGAGCCCTTTCATCTCTTGATCTATTCGGGTTATTGCTCCTTCCTGAGCTTCTTGACTCATGTGCCCACTTTGGATTTCATCCCTATTTCTGGCTTGAGGGGCATGACGACTTATCATCCCTTGGCGGTTATGGGGCAGTTTGATCAGACACAGGATTTTCACCTTTTCACGGGCGCGACCGACTATCGATTCCTCATATCACCCCAGACAGAGAGAGATCTACTGCGGGTATACGATCTTTGGTCTCGCAGGATCTTTGCCGAATATAGTGAGAGCTGCCCCATCCAGACATTTGCTTATGTGCAATGGTTGCGCGGAGATTCGGATATGGTTGGTTTGAGTCAGACTGGGGCTTTTGATGACTCTCGAGTGATTTTCACATATGACACCGCCCCAGAGGTATTTATTCCCCCCGAGTCCATAGAGATGAGCTCCAGATATGATTCCATCTCAGCTGATTCTGCCCCTAGTCGGGTCACTGAAGATAACCGGCTCCGACTGGCCTTGATTACTACTGAAGCTGATAGGGATGCTGCCCTTGCTGAGAGAGATGCCGCTATTCTTGCCAGAGATGCGGCCCTCGCTGACAGAGATGTCATTGTATTGCAGACTAGGACAGTCATAGGTGCTCACTCCGAGACTGTTAGCCGAGCCACTGCTTTATTGGATCGTGTTGACATGATGGGGCAGCAGATCGCAGGGGATGCCGATGCTTCAGATCTATCCACCACCTTATCCATCCTGCTTCAGTTAGTTTCAGACTTGTAGATCATTTTATTTCCTGCATAGACTATGTCAGTTTCATCGGTTATCGAAAGAGAAATCTTGTAACACAATGACTTATATATGTAGACATGCATTTAAATTTAGTCATTTTCCATTTTTGTCGTATCATTGCCTTTCATTGGATCCTCATTTTATCCAGCTGACCATGATTTTGACATTTCGCCTTCTTTCTCTTCTCAAGTCTTGATGGAGATTTAACAAATATTGTCGCACCCCTGTTGATTTCATCGGACTGAGTCTTAGATTTTGGCTAACTATTTGGTTGGGCTAGGGTTATGTTACTTGAGATGAAGCTGATTAGGGGCTGGTTTCGGGAAGGTTTCGAGGGTATAGGAAGGTTTTTTTTGTTAGGAATCGGTTTTGGTTAGAGAAAGTATTATTTTTAAGGAATCGGACTGTGCCATGATGGCTGCCTATGTACCCCCACAAGTCGGGAAATCAGGTCCTACGTAGTTCGTTCTTCAAAGAAAAAGGAGAAAATGATGATTCAAGCGTAGAACCGCTTCACCGAGTCGGAATTGATGGGCTGTGGAAACACCTCACCATCCATCTCTTGCAATATGAGGGCTCCTCCGGACAGCACTTTCTTAATCACGAAAGGTCCCTCCCAATTCGAGGCAAACTTCCCTTTGGCTTCGTCTTGACAAGGCATGACTCTTTTCAGCACTAGGTCATTTTCCTTGAACTTTCGAGGCCTTATCTTCTTATCGTACGATCAAGAGATTCTTTGCTGATACAACTGACCGTGCAGAACAGCAGCCACCCTCCTTTCATCAATTAGGGCCAATTGGTCGTACCGACTTTGCATCCAATCCTCCTCGCCTATCTGAGCATCGATCAAGATTCTGAGGGATGCCATCTCAACCTCAACTGGCAGAACGGCCTCCATTCCATATACCAAAGCATAAAGGGTTGCCCCTGTAGAAGTACGCACCGACGTTCTGTACACCAGCAGGGTGAGAGGTAGCAGATCCGGCCATCCTCGATGATTGGCGGACATTCTCGCCATGATCTTCTTGATATTCTTATTTGCAGCCTCCACTGCCCCATTCATCTTAGGACGGTAAATGACAGAATTGAGGTGTTTGATCTTAAACTGGTCACATAATTCCTTCATGAGGGCATTGTTCAAATTCTTGGCATTGTCAGAGACCAAGACCTCAGGTTGCCCGTATCGGCAAATGACATTATTCCTGATGAAACCAACAATAATCTCCTGGGTTACTTTAGGGAAAGAACCTGCTTCTACCCATTTAGTGAAGTAATTAATCATGACGAAGATAAATCGGTGTCCGTTGCTCGCTTTGGGCTCTATTGGTCCGATTACATCCATACCCCACATTGAGAATGGCCAAGGGCAGGTCATACAATGCAGTTCATTGGGGAGCGCATGAATTACGTTGTCGTGCGCCTGGCATTGATAACATCGTTTGACATGATCGTCGCAATCGGCTATTAGTGTTAACCAATAATGCCCCGTTCTCAAGATCTTTTTGGCCAGCATCGGTCCACTCATGTGCGGCCCACACACTCTACCGTGTATTTTGTCCATAATCTTTTGGGCCTGCGTTTCATTTACACATTGCAACAATCCCAAACCAGCATCCCTCTTATAGAGTGAATCCCCACTCAGGTAAAACTTCATCGCCATCTTTTGAATTCTCATCCTCTCAGCTCGGCTTGCTTGGTCGGGAATGGATCTATCCCTCAGATATTCCCTTATGTCGTGATACCAAGGCTGCTTTGGCAGAACCACCTCGTCCGATAATACTGCAACATGTTCCTCGTATGTCGGGGCACTCTGCACCGCTATTTCAATCTATGGAACGTCCCTGCTTTTGATTACGTGGATTAAGGAAGCCAGAGTTGCCAATGCATCGGAAAAATCATTCCGTCCCTAGGGGATATGTCGGAAAGCGATATCTTCGAACTCTCGCATCAATTGGATAACACAACGATGGTATGGGAATAACCGGAGCTCTTTAGTGTTGTACACCCCGATCGCCTGTCTGATTACCAGTTCTGAATCCCCGAACACTGCTAGTCTCTTCACTCCCATATCGCGGGCCAAACGGAGTCCCAATATATATCCCTCGTACTCAGCTGTGTTATTTGAATTACTGAACTGCAATTTAATGGCCACGGGGTATTGCTCTCCGGTGATAGAGACCAGGACTGCTCTGGCTCCTGCCCCCTCATCATTCATGGCACCATCAAAATACAGCTTCCAGAACTGCCCTTCATCATCACATCTCGTGTATGAGACCCAGAATACATCTTCGCCCGGCAAAGGAGTTTCTATAGGCTCCATCCCCCCTGCTGGCATTTCTGACAACTAATCTGCAATTCCTTGCCCTTTCATGGCTTTCTGAGTTACGTATACGATGTCGAACTGCTGTAAGATTAACTGCCACCTTGACAATCGACAATTCAGCATGGGCCTTTCAAAGATGTACTTCAAGGGATCCATTCTCGATATCAAGTACGTAGTGTGACCATGGATATAGTGTTGTAACCTCATTGCAGCCCACGCCAAAGCACAACAGGTCCTTTCGATGGGGGTGTAATTCTGTCCGCATCGGCTAAATCTCTTGCTGAGGTAATAGATGGCCTGCTCTTTGCCTGATTCGTTCTTCTATCCCAGCATACATCCAATCGCAATGGCATTGACCGATATATACATAAACAGAGGGATCCTATCCTTCGAGGGTACCAACACTGGTGCCTCTGTCAGCTGTTTTTTAATGGTCTGAAAGGCTTTCTGACATTGCTCATTCCACTCTTGGGAGGCATCTTTCCTTAATAGTTTGAAAATTGGCTCGCATGTAGTCGTCAAGTGGGATATGAAGCGGCTGATGAAGTTTATTCTTCCAAGGAATCCTCTTATCTCCTTCTCTGTGTGAGGTGCCGGCATATCCACAATGGCCTTAATCTTTGCCGGATCCAACTCAATGCCCCGATCACTAACCAAGAATCCCAAGAGCTTGCCCGATTGCACTCCGAAAGCACACTTTGCCGGATTGAGCTTTAAATTATATTTTCTGAGCCGATTGAATAGCTTTTTGAGATGGGTTACATAATTAGATTCTACCCTCGATTTCACGATAATGTTATCCACGTAGACCTCTATCTCCTTGTGCATCATGTCGTGGAACAGGGCCATCATGGCTCTCTGATAAGTAGCCCCCGCATCTGTGAGACCGAAAGCCAATCGTCTATAGCAGAAGGTGCCCCAAGGGGTGATGAAAGCGGTCTTTTCCCGATCTTCTTCTGCCACCATTATCTGATGATACCCCGCAAAGCAATCAACAAAAGAGTACATCTCGTATTGGGCTGTGTTATCCACCAAGATGTGTATAAAAGGCACTGGGAAGTTGTCCTTGAGACTGGCCTTGTTCAGATCTCTATAGTCGACACATACCCTCACCTTCCCTCCGGGCTTAGCCACTGGGACTACATTGGACAGCCATTCTGGGTAAGTGGACACCATAATGATTCCAGCCCTGAACTGTTTGATGATCTCTTCCTTCACCTTCAAGCTCCACTCCAGTTTTAACTTTCTTAGTTTTTGCTTGACAGGCCTGAAACCCTCCTTGATGGGCAACCGGTGTACCACAATGTCGGTGGACAATCCGATCATGTCCTCATGAGACCAGGCAAAAACATCCTCATACTGGCTTAGCAACTTGGTTATTTCTGTTTTATGGCTAGGGGTCAGGTCTGTCCCTATCTTGAGCTCTTTGGGCTTGTCAGGGGTTCCGATATTTATGGTGGCGGTTTGGTCTAAGTTGGGTTTGGGTTTATCCTCGACCCATCCTTTGATCTCATCAGGCGCGTCGTCGTAATCTGTCTCGTCCTGCTCAATGCCCATTAAATAGAAATCCAGCTTAATATCAAAATCATAGTCATCATTCAAATTTGAAAGACCGTTTATTAGGCAAGGAATACTCAAATTGGTACACCTGACATGAAACAAAATATTTGTCATATATAAGTCATTTTCCACAATGATCACATTTTTTAGATAACATGACGAAATGACATAATTATGCAAAATACAAAACAAAAATGATATTTCTTCATCCTCCCATCCTCTGGGGTCTACCACCCTGATGCCGTGTTTTACCCTTGTTTGGATATCACTGGTTTTATTGTCCAGTTGTCGGTGGTCAGATCAGACGAAATGCGCTGGATGAAAGGTGGCTTCACATCGAAAACTTCCCCGATGACTACGGCCACATTGCTTGAGTCCCTCTTCATACCTTCTTCAGGAATAATTAGCCCTGCCCAATCGATGACAGGCACACTTTGTTGGGCTCCCGGTGGCGTGGCAACATCCTTCCCCTCTCCATTGCTCGTTAACTGTCCGGGGATATGGCACCTGGTTTCGAACTTTTGCGCAACCTCCTGTAGGAAACTTTCCCTCTTGGTCGACTCATCACTTGTGGGGGTCAATTCTTCACCCCCTGTCCCAATCACAGGCTTGCTAGTCCCTCGTTCATTGTTGACCTTGGTCATTGGATTTTCGGCCAGTCGAGTCGGGGCCGCGCCTTGATGGTGTCTCCGTGCTACGCCTTCATGATATCCCAACCCTGCTTTGCCTATCTGATGGGGTAGTTGAATAGGCTCGGTGAATCCTTGACTGCTCTTTCCTAACCCTTGTCCAGGTTGAAATTTCATTTTCATCATTTCTTTTGCAACAAAGGTAAGTTCTGGAGAGACCTTAGGTTTCACGGCTGGAGCCCCCAGACATCTGTAGTGGGGAGTGCTGATCTCCAGCGCCTGAAAACTGGCAGGTGTCGCCGACTCATCCACATTAATCACCGGCAGGCCATTCCTGGAAGGAGAAGGGTCATCACACTCTGCCGAGATCGTCACCAGATTCCCGTCGATGATAAGTTTGATTTGCTAGTGTAGCGTGGAAGGAACTGCCCTGGCCATGTGTATCCACGGCCTCCCTAATAACAGGTTATAACTTGCCACAATATTTAGGACTTGGAAAGAGATATCAAAAGTACAAGGTCCTATTTCCACAGGCAATTCTATCTCCCCAATTGTATCCCATCGGGATCCGTTGAAGGCTCGTACCACTACATGACTGGCTCGTAGGCGCTTAGGATTGATGTTCATCTTCTTCAATGTACTGAGTGGACAGATATTCAACGCCGATCCCCCATCAATCAGCACCCCATTCATAATATAACCTGAGGAGATTACCGCGATATGCAGCGGTTTTCGATGCCCCCTTCCCTCTTTAGGGATATCATCATCTGTGAACGATATTACATTACTTTCCAATAGATGGTCCACCAGATGGCCGAAACCTTCTTTGCTAATCTCTTTGGGAATGTATGCCTCCTCCAGGACTTTGGCCAGAATTTTGCAGTGATCACTGGATGATAACACCAAATCCATGATCGACGTCAGGGTCGACTCCTCGCTTAAAATCTGGATCCCCTTGCTTCTGGATGATCCATCTTCCTTAAGAATTCCATGGCTTTCTCCTCGGATATCTTCTCATTCTTCTTCGTTTTGCTCTCAAGGACTCGTCCTGGAAGATATAAAGGATTCCCCTTTGATGTTACAGAAGCACAACTGGCCGCTTCCTCTGACACTCCCCCATAATTCCATGGTACCATTTTCAGACTGTTGACAGGGATTTGCGGTCTCGCTGTAAGGGTGAGGAGTTTCGGAGCCGTTAACTTGACAGGCCCCTCTATGATATTTCTGCTTACACCCGCCAACCTAATTGGCGCTCCCCGTGTACTCTCGTAATCACTTATCATGCTGATCATCTCATCAATTTTCTTTACATAATTCAGCCTTGACGGCCCCTCGGCTTCACTGGCTTCCGCCACATTGACCCCTTCTCCATCATGCCTAGGCAGGGGATTGACTTTAACATTTGGGGAGTCTGGCTGTTCCACCACGATTTCCCCACTATCAATCAAGTTCTGAATTTTGTGCTTCAGCGTCCAACATTCCTACGTATCATGACCAGGGGAACCTGAGTGGTATGCGCATTGCTTGCTTGGGTCAAATCTTCTTCCTTTCGGGTCACTTGGGGGGTGCCAAATCGACTATTTTCCTCTGGGCTATCAATACTGCCAAAATCCACTCAAGAGGATCCCCGAGCGGGGTGAATACTCGATTTTTCGTGGTCTCGAATCTTCTTCGCCTGTCCGTCCTCTGATCAATGAAGTTAGGCTGTCGGGATGGCCCCACTCTCTGTATCTGTACTGGAGGATTGTTCTCCGCCTTTCTAGATGATCCATGCAGGATGAGGGAAACATCTTCCTCCTTTTTCTTTTGGATCCTGCGGGAAGTGCTGCCATAGTTTCCACTCTGGATTTGTTCCGTAGCTGTTTCCAAAGCCGTGAAATCCCGAATCTTGCCAGACTTCAACCCCATGTCCACCATTTCTCTGTGTTTTATCATCTCGGCAAAAGGTCTTCCAATCCCCGATATAACCCGCTCATAATAAGGTGCCTCTTGAATATCCACGAAGGTCATCACCATCTCCGACTCGCTCATTGGGGGATTCACCTGTGCAGCCATACCCCTCCATCGCTGTGCATAATCCCTGAAAGTTTCTTTTGGTTGCTTCTTGATTTTCGTCATTTGATATCTATCAGGGGCCATTTGTGCCTGGAAGCTATATTGTGTTAAGAAGGTTTGGGCCAACTCCTCTCAATTGTGGATCCGGGCATTATCAAGACGGGCATACCAAATTCTTGCTTCTCCCGTCAGGCTCTTTTGGAATAATTGCATCCTTAAACCTTCGTTTTCTGCATAAGATCCAAGCTCCCCAATGTATATTTTCAAATGTGTATAAGGATCCCCCTTCCCATTGTATTTCTCAAATTCGGGGATTTTAAACTTCTCCGGATATCTGGTTCCTGGAAAAACACACAGATCTGAATAATTTACCCTGCCCAAGGAACCTACACCTTTTAGGGATTGGATGGTCTCCTCAATTTGCTTCATTTTCCTTCGAAGATCGTCAGTGTCTCCCTCCTCTGGAATAGTGATGACTGCCCTGTTAGGTGCAGGAATGGCTTTGGGGATGACTGGCTCACCCTTAGGCTGGGGTTGATCATCCTTAGGCGGATCCTTGTTTGGCGGGTCCTGTCTCAGTAGGAACTGCTCTTTCAGCATCGTGGCCATTTCCAACATCTGTTTTTTAAAATCATCGAATTCTTCCCTAGATATGGAACCAGGATTAGGAGGTGGACAGTCAGCCATTTCAGATGTAGAAACCTGGGCCTTCTTAGATTGCAAACGCGTTTGAGAAGCAATCCTACAGAAAAAACGGTCTGGAGTTTAATCTTTGGAAAATGAAAGATGTGGATGCATGCTAAAGCTGTAACTTTTGTGTTTTTGGGTTTTTTAATCTTTTCCTGCAAAACAAAATGTTAGCAGTCCCTTATTGCAATAATAATTGATAGATACGAATTATTATGCTTTCCCAGCCATTCCCTGCAAAACATAGAGGTCAGTACTTTCTTTTTGACAACAGGGAAGGTATATGAAAAATAGTGAATAAGACTATGACATTTATACGCGTAAACGTAAAAGGGCATGAAGAGACTTTCCTTGCGTTGGGTTAATCTGAGGCTGACCTATCCTAAGGTTACTCTCGCGACTTTTCGGCATGAAGGTCCCCAAATCTTCGCAATCTACTCATCTGAGTCCTTTCGATTGGAGCGGATCTGGGTGGTGCGTTTCCTGAGCCATCTCCGGGGAGCAGCCCCTTCGAGTCCAGTAATAAGCAACCGACAGGTTTGCCTCAGGAGGAGGTACACTCTCAACATACATTCACATTCATCGTCCTTACTGTATGCAAATGATTATTTTAGAGTAAAGCAATTCCATTTAATCATTCATTCACTGGATAAAACACACATTCACACAACAACAAGCAAAACAGGTCACAATATCGCACGCAAATACACATTCATAAATTTTTAAAGGATAGGATAGCATCAAGATTTGAACGCGGCTTAATCCCTCTAATACCCCCAGCAGAGTCGCCAGCTGTCGACGCCGGGAGGATCCGCTTCCGTTGCGATATTTATCCTTTCCAATTTTTAGCCTTCTCATTAGATGATTTTTTGGAAAAGGTCGGCATTAATGTCGACGGGGTTTTGAAAGATCGTTTTTTATGATGAGCCAATTGATCAGAGTCACCAGTTGGTATATTTGAAATGGATGTACCAACTCATCCGAGTTTCGTTCTTTCGTAAATCGCTGGCTCATATGTGACTCCGAATTAATTGGTCTGCAAACCGATATTCATAGAGTTCGGGGGCTTGCTTAAGCGAGGGGAAGGTGTTAGGCACCCCCCGTCTTCCGTGAAACACGGTTACCGCAATCTTGATGCTTTTCTTATCCCTTTAACTCTCAAAGTATGTGTGCGTGTATGTGTATGTATGTGCGTTTACATGAATGTTATGGTGAGTTTGTATGAAAGAATCATTTGGGGTTTTTTATGGAAAGTCGCGTTTTGAGAATGCTTTAGAATGTCCTTCGATTTATACGAGAAAGCTTTATTCTTTACGAAAAAGGTTTGATTTTAATTGTCAAAACTGCGAGATTTTCATTGGGTGTCGTTTTGGCAAAACAAGATCAGTTTTTTAAACCCTTGTCAAAATAGGAATCGAGACCTATACATCGCTTTCGCATACAAAGTGGCGGGCAATTTCTAGGATCTCTTTAACCCTATGCACAACGGTTTAATAAAACAACCATTTATTTTTCATAAAACCATTTTTTGTGACGTTTGAACACGATCTTTCTTTTGCCTTCTCGTTAAATAGAAATCGACATTCATTAGCACTTCCAATTTCTTATCCACGTGATGCTAATAACCTAGTTTGATTGATTTTATGAAAATCTTCATCGTTTAGCTTTGAAATCCTTTTTGGTGTTGCAATTCAAATCAAACATTATAATGCGTAGGGGGTTATTCACGGGCATGTAAGCCATCAAAATAACCCCGAACGCCCACAATCACATATTTTCACTATGACGGGGCCTTAAACACGATTCTCGCCTTGGCGTCGTTTTAAGGCCCAACGATTACATATTTACAATGAAGACTACATCGTTCCTACTACCTACATCAAAATTTTGCGTTCCCTATGCTAACCGTGATAGGAGGGCAAAATCGTCAATTGAACCGGCCTACGAGAGCGAAGGATGGGCACAAGTACGAACACTTGACGCCACCGCGACGATTTACAACCAAAACCGATGTGACAACAAGGCCATCCGAAATGAGAATTCCCGAATGATGTGGCACGTCTCCCAGTAATTCCCGGACTACAAAATACAAGCCTTTCGGCGAAAACCGACGTCACGACAAGAGAATCGAGGCATGGTATGAAAATCGAGAAAGTCAAACCAGTCAGCCGCGGATTGATCTGCAGCCAATAAGTGCGCTTTTTAAAAACACGGAACTCGAAACACGGAAATCATAACCAGGCTGAGTGGCTGGTGGGCGGCCAGCCAGCCGCAGATCCATCTGGGGCCAGCAGCAGATTGATCTGCGGCTGCCCTGGCTTCCCTTATCAGCCCAGTTTCAGTTCATTCGTTCATTCGTTCAAAGAGAGAGAAGTAGACGAGAGAAGCAGCAGCAACAGCAGCTCCGAAAATCACATAGGAATAGCAAAAATTTGCAACAAAATAGGAGAGAAAGGAGAAAAAAGGAGGGGATTTATACTCTTTTGGTTTGATTGTATCATATATACTTCTCATTCTATTCAAATACACAAGTTTACATCCATTTTGATATCATTTGCAAGGTGAAAATCCCCTTGTTATAGCAATTTCTATCATATCATTTGGTTAAATTAAATGTAGTTTTTATGTAATTTATGGTGGAACAATGAATTAGGGACTATTAGTGAGGGTTCCATCGGAACAAAATTCTTCCTAATAACCCGATGATATTCATTTATTGAATTTTTGTTCGTTTTATGGCGATATATTGGGCGTAGTTCATTTAGGTTGCTATTTTAGGATGTCTTAGCATTGTTAGATTATCCGTGTTGGTTATTTCTTGTAATATCCGTTTTGTGGGTGTATGGAAATTTCGGGTGTGAGCCTAGGAACGCGACCCCGTGGTCCAAATCCGATGATGGACATCTTTTGATGTAGGTAGTAGGAACGATGTAGTATTCATTGTAAATATGTAATCGTCGGGCCTTAAAACGACGCCAAGGCGAGAATCGTGTTTAAGGCCCCGTCATAGTGAAAATATGTGATTGTGGGCGTTCGGGGTTATTTTGATGGCTTACATGCCCGTGAATAACCCCCTACGCATTATAATGTTTGATTTGAATTGCAACACCAAAAAGGATTTCAAAGCTAAACGATGAAGATTTTCATAAAATCAATCAAACTAGGTTATTAGCATCACGAGGATAAGAAATTGGAAGTGCTAATGAATGTCGATTTCTATTTAACGAGAAGGCAAAAGAAAGATCGTGTTCAAACGTCACAAAAAATGGTTTTATGAAAAATAAATGGTTGTTTTATTAAACCGTTGTGCATAGGGTTAAAGAGATCCTAGAAATTGCCCGCCACTTTGTATGCGAAAGCGATGTATAGGTCTCGATTCCTATTTTGACAAGGGTTTAAAAAACTGATCTTGTTTTGCCAAAACAACACCCAATGAAAATCTCGCAGTTTTGACAATTAAAATCAAACCTTTTTCGTAAAGAATAAAGCTTTCTCGTATAAATCGAAGGACATTCTAAAGCATTCTCAAAACGCGACTTTCCATAAAAAACCCCAAATGATTCTTTCATATAAACTCACCATAACATTCATGTAAACGCACATACATACACATACACGCACACATACTTTGAGAGTTAAAGGGATAAGAAAAGCATCAAGACTGCGGTAACCGTGTTTCACGGAAGACGGGGGGTGCCTAACACCTTCCCCTCGCTTAAGCAAGCCCCCGAACTCTATGAATATCGGTTTGCAGACCAATTAATTCGGAGTCACATATGAGCCAGCGATTTACGAAAGAACAAAACTCGGATGAGTTGGTACATCCATTTCAAATATACCAACTGGCGACTCTGATCAATTGGCTCATCATAAAAAACGATCTTTCAAAACCCCGTCGACATTAATGCCGACCTTTTCCAAAAAATCATCTAATGAGAAGGCTAAAAATTGGAAAGGATAAATATCGCAACGGAAGCGGTTCCTCCCGGCGTCGACACCATCGTCATAAAGATTGGTGGAATAGAATTGGTAAGAAAATAGAATAGAGAAGAGAACAATTCATTTCATTTCTGATAGGAATAACTCATTTATGCTGCTTTAATTGCATACTAACTATATAACGAACTTGTTCAAAGTTCAAAAGGTTAAAATAGGAAAATGAACATATTCAAATGTTTCAGGCAGATAATTATTAAACACTCTTTTTATTCAGTATTCAATTTTCATACAAAATTTCTATGTCATTCAACTCATTCAAATATTCAGAGTTTTTCATTCAATTTTATTAAACAACATGGCCATAAGATTACATGAATTTTCTTAAATTTACTCCAAAAATTCAATAATAGTTTTATATTTTGGAACGTAGATACTACTATTTCATGCTTGAAAACTAACAATCCTAGAACTTTTCTTCAAAAAATAAAAAACTCTAGACGTTATAACCAACCAACTATGTATTATATTATGAGCTTAATATATGTATATATAAAAATATAAGAATCAACTCCTTTAATTTATATATTTTTTAAAAAATAATTTTAGAGGTTATTGAATTGATTTTTGTTTTCTTTCCTATAAAGCTGACTTAGAAACATCCGGTACTTGGCACGAGGTTTTGAGTTAGTATAAAATAAAATAAAACAATATTCTCAATATTTTTATGATTACTATATTAGCAATTTATCATTTTTAAGCATAAACATAGAACAAAAATATATTTTTAATATTTGTAAAAAAAGTTATAAATGTGACTTTTTTTATGAAATAGAAGGAATAAAGAAAGTTAAACGAGACGAATGAAGTAAGAGATAACTGATAAGTGCATAAAATTCATTTATTTTCATTCCTTTATATTTAGTTTATTGCATGTTTTATTGTGTATATGCACTTATTAAATTGTTTATTGATTTCAGGAGGATTCAAAGTCAAAAGTGGAAAAGGATGGAAAATCGGAGCTAAAACGAGGAAAAGTTGAAAAGTTGAAAAGTTGTAAAATTTGAGGTTCTCGTCCCGGCGAGAACTTTGTATTAGGATTTCTCACCCCGGCGAGGAAGCCTCTGCCCGTTATCGCTCCAGCCGATCCAGAGCTCGCCACGGCCCAGACCTCTCTGGAGTTTCTTGCCCCGGCGAGAAACCCAGTACAAAATTCTCGCCCTGGCGAGAAAGGCCGGCGTTGACCAGTTTGACCAGCTTTGACTTTTTGTAATTTTTGAAGATTTCTATTCCAGATTGGATTCTTAATTCTTAGAGACTTAGGATATTATCTTAGGACTATAAATAGATGTTTTTAATTTATTATTTAGGAGATCTTGGCAACTACAATTGTAACCCTAATTGTAGGAGATTGAAGGCATGTCAGGCTAAACTCTTACTTTCAGTTCTAAGGGATGTTGAACCTTATTCATAATTAATGGTTTAATCAGGTTTTATTTATTTATTTCTTCTTATATGAGATTTATTCTGATAATCTGATTTAATTGTTTATATGTTATTGGATTGACTGGTTTTGGTTTCTGCAGGATTAAATTGGTTAACTAATATCATCTGCTAGATTAAGATATAGTATTAAGCAAACGATATTGTATCTGATCATAAGTAGCAATTAATAATACTTGATTGTGGACAAGCTTTTGGGTGTTATTATGATTATCAGAAGGCAAGTTAAATAATCCCTGATAGTGTGATTGTTGCTTGGAATAGTCTAATTCTCTAATCCTTAATGCTGCTGTTATATTAAATCTAGACTGATAGTTCTGGGTTGTATGATAGTTAGGGTCTAGTGGGGCGATTGTCACATTAGATTTAAAACCTAAGGAGAATTTCGGGTAATTAGCGATTGCGGTTATCTAAGACTATTAATTTCATTGAAGGATAAATAATGTTACACTTGATTAATCTGTCATTGCAAAAAGGTGATACTGAACTTATGAACTGGAACTTTTAAGTCATTGGTTGTTTTTATTTATTACTTTTGTTAATTAGTTAATCAAACTCAAACCCCCCCCCCCAATCTTTATTTTCATTGTTTAGTTAGATTTGGGAAAATAAAAGAATAAATATAAAACAATTCACTCTTTGTGGGATCGACCCTTGCTTGTCACTATACTGATTTCTGTATTAGCAGAGTAGAAGTAAGGATTTAATTTTGGAGTGTAAACGACAGCTCCCAAATTTTGGCGCCGTTGCCGGAGAGTGTTATTTGTTTTTTATTTATTCTTTGTTTTCGTTTATTTATTTTTATTTTATTTTTAGTTTAGGACTCGATTCTCTCACTCTTTTGAATTGAAATTTGATCCAGATCTAGAGAAAATTGCATGAAGGGATGGCTGTCAATAACAATAGGACTTTGAAAGAATTAGATTCGCCTAATCTTGATCAATCATCATTGTGTATTGAATATCCTACTTTAGATGCCACTTTTGAATTACAATCAGGACTAATCCACCTTTTGCCTACTTTTCGTGGTCTTATAGGTGAAGATCCATACAAGCATCTAAAGGAGTTTCATGTGGTGTATTCTACCATGAAACTACAAGGAGTAACAAAGGAACAAATCAAGCTTAGAATTTTTCCGTTTTCCCTAGATTTAGCAAAGGATTGGTTGTATTATCTACCTTCAGGGTCAATACTATCATGGAACGAAATGCAAAAGCTGTTCTTGGAGAAGTATTTTCCTGCTTCAAGAGTTGCTACCATAAGGAAGAAGATATGTGGCATCCAGCAGTTTAATGGAGAGGCTCTTTATGAGTATTGGGAAAGGTTCAAGAAGCTATGTTGTAGCTGTCCACAACATCAAATCGATGATCAACACCTGATCCAATACTTCTATGAGGGACGGTTGCCCATGGACAGGAGTATGATTGATGCAGCGAGTGGAGGAGCACTAGTTGACAAAACTCTAGAGGTTGCGAAGAACTTAATTGTAAACATGGCAGCAAACTCACATCAGTATAGAACTAGGATTGATCATACACCTACAAGGGTAAACATATGTAATCTTGAGCGATAAATTTCTGACTTAACTATTTTGGTTCAACAAATGGCTGCAGGGAGAATGCAAATTGCAAAGGTATGTGGAATTTGTTCCAAATTAGGGCATGATACAAATGATTGTCCAATGTTGCAAGAGGATGTAATTGTTCATAAGTCAATGTTGTGGGGACATTCTCAAGACAAAATCTACATCGCTATGATCCTTATTTTGACACTTCCAATCCAGAATGGAGAGATCATTCCAATTGGAGCTATAAGGATGATACGCAGCCTAGTTTTCAACAGATTCAACAGCAGTACCAACATGAACAAGCAGTTCCTTCCAATTCTGAACCATCTCTTGAGGACATGTTTAAAGCCTTCATGACCCAAGCACAATAGTTCCAGCATGAAACAAAGACTTTCATACACCAGTCGGAGAATCAAGTTAGTCAGCTTGCTACCACAGTAAGTAGATTGGAATCTCAAGGATCAGGACAAGTACCCTCTCAGATAAGTTAATCAAAAAGAGAATGTGGGTGCAATTACCTTGAGAAGTGGTGAGAAGGTGTGGCAACAAGAAAAGTTAGTTCTTCCAGTCCAAAGTAAGTCAAGAAATGGTGACACAGGCAGCAGTGCTGAATTTAAGGAGGGGACAGAACCATCCAAGGTAATTATTAATTATGTGACTCAGGTTGATACTAATCCCTTACATTGTCCATCCAGGTATCCAAAGTCTAAGGAGGAGGAGTATCCAGAAGAGATACCAGCAATATGTCATAAGGTTGAAGTGGATGAGCTAAAACTTCCTGCGCATGAGGCCATAAGGTATTTTGGTGATGTCAATTCTGTTTGTGAGTTTGATATTATTGACCCTATAGTGCAGGAGAATTTGACACTTGCAATTACCAATGGATGGGAGCTGGAGAAAAGTGCAGGAATGAAACTGAGTCAAGACCTAAAAAATGGCCCCAATTTTGAATTGGAACCATTACCAGTTCACCTACAGTATACCAGTCCGATTACATAGATTGAGAGGAACGATGTCGAGTCAATGACAATAAACAAGGGCAGCTACTTGGGAGGCAACCCAAGATCTCAGATTTGATTTTTCTATCCCTTTCCTTTTTAGTTTGTTAGTTGCATGATAGATAGTAGTTACTTCATCTTTGCATGATTGCCTTACATTGGGGACAATGTAAGGTTTGAGTGTGGGGGAGGGGTTTAGGTTATATTTAGTTTTTTTTAGGTTAGTATAGGGTAGGTATGTTTGTTCTAAATTTAAAAATCTGAGTTGTTTGGTCAAGTTTTCAAAGGTTTTTGGTTTTAGAATGAAGATTGATGCCATTGATTGAATTTGTTTGATGCTGAATTAATTGATAAATGATGATAATGAAGTTAGGACCCATAGTTAACTGATTTAGATTGAGTTGATATTGTATGAGTACTTGAGTATGAGATACATGTTTACTTGACTGAGTTAGTTGTGGAGTTGACTTTGTACGCTGATTTCATGATTTAGAACTGTGTAATTGCTTATCTTGTTTGTAGGACCATGTGAAGATAAAATTGGACATTTGAAAAAATTGAGAGAAAAAAAACTGAAAAAAAACATTTTGTCTCAAAAGGAAGACATGTGGTGGGTTGAGATGGAGCGTAAAACGCACTCAACCATAAACACGTGCAGCGAGATGGAGCGTAAAACGCACTCGTTGGTGAGAAGAAAAGTGAGATGGAGCATAAAATGCACTCGCTTAAGAAAAGAATGCGAAAGGTGAAATGGAGCATAAAATGCATTCACCTGAATGAAGAAAAATGAATGGCAGGAAAAAAAAAACATGTTCTGGTTTTGAGTCAGTGTGCACGGTTGTTGTTCCATACAAACTGAGTTGAGTATCTGTGTTAATCATAGGAGATGCTTATGTGGTTTCAATTTGATTTAGAGATGTTCAGTGGGGAATAATGAGGTTATTGTTATTAGTTGATTGATGAAGTATTGAACAAATTTCTGTTGATTGGTGTTAGTGTTCATGGATGCTAATTGAATTTGAACCTTTGGGAGTTTGGTTGAATAGAATTCAAATGATTTCAATATAACTTTTGTTTTAATTTACACAAGGACATGTAAAAACTAAGTGTGGGGGAATTTGATAAGTGCATAAAATTCATTTATTTTCATTCCTTTATATTTAGTTTATTGCATGTTTTATTGTGTATATGCACTTATTAAATTGTTTATTGATTTCAGGAGGATTCAGAGTCAAAAGTGGAAAAAGATGGAAAATCGGAGCTAAAACGAGGAAAAGTTGAAAAGTTGTAAAATTTGAGGTTCTTGCCCCGGCGAGAACTTTGTATTAGGATTTCTCGCCCCAGCGAGGAAGCCTCTGCCTGTTTTCGCCCCAGACGATCCAGAGCTCGCCCCGGCCCAGACCTCTCTGGAGTTTCTCGCCCTGGCGAGAAACCCAGTACAAAATTCTCGCCCCGGCGAGAAAGGCCGTCGTTGACCAGTTTGACCAGCTTTGACTTTTTGTAATTTTTGAAGATTTCTATTCCAGATTGGATTCTTAATTCTTAGAGACTTAGGATATTATCTTAGGACTATAAATAGATGTTTTTAATTTATTATTTAGGAGATCTTGGCAACTACAATTGTAACCCTAATTGGAGGAGATTGAAGGCATGTCAGGCTAAACTCTTACTTTCAGTTCTAAGGAATGTTGAACCTTATTCATAATTAATGGTTTAATCAGGTTTTATTTATTTATTTCTTCTTATATGAGATTTATTCTGATAATCTGATTTAATTGTTTATATGTTATTGGATTGACTGATTTGGTTTCTGCAGGATTAAATTGGTTAACTAATATCATCTGCTAGATTAAGATATAGTATTAAGCAAACGATATTGTATCTGATCATAAGTAGCAATTAATAATACTTGATTGTGGACAAGCTTTTGGGTGTTATTATGATTATCAGAAGGCAAGTTAAATAATCCCTGATAGTGTGATTGTTGCTTGGAATAGTCTAATTCTCTAATCCTTAATGCTGCTGTTATATTAAATCTAGACTGATAGTTCTGGGTTGTATGATAGTTAGGGTCTAGTGGGGCGATTGTCACATTAGATTTAAAACCTAAGGAGAATTTCGGGTAATTAGCGATTGCGGTTATCTAGGACTATTAATTTCATTGAAGGATAAATAATGTTACACTTGATTAATCTGTCATTGCAAAAAGGTGATACTGAACTTATGAACTGAAACTTTTAAGTCATTGGTTATTTTTATTTATTACTTTTGTTAATTAGTTAATCAAACTCAAAACCCCCCGATCTTTATTTTCATTGTTTAATTAGATTTAGGAAAATAAAAGAATAAATATAAAACAATTCACTCTCTGTGGGATCGACCCTTGCTTGTCACTATACTGATTTCTGTATTAGCAGAGTAGAAGTAAGGATTTAATTTTGGGGTGTAAACGACAGTTCCCAATAACCATCAACATAATGCTACATTTAGATTGGTGGAATAGAATTGGTAAGGAAATATAATAGAGAAGAGAACGATTCATTTTATTTCTGACAGGAATAACTCGTTTCATACTCTCCCTAAACGAATAAAATTCACAAACTTAGTGATAATGAGAATAATTCACTACATTTCAATATAACAATTAATTTTATTTTTTTTCATTCCATTCCACCTTAATTTCCTGCTATCCAAACGTAACAATAGTATAGAGAGAGTCAGTGTAACTTAAAAATAAGAAAGTGTTCCTTCTTTTCATTTTTAATATCAACTCTTCTTGTGCATTTTCCTATGTCATTGAAAAACAGAAGAACAAAGTTTTTCTTAATTGTTTTTTGGAATCTCCACTAAATGTCTTCAATAGTCCATTTTCATTTAAAAGAGCAATCAATACATATTATATATATGGGAGATAATCCATACCCACAGTTGATTATGGATCATTTCTTGGTCACTTGATTTCTTGTCGTTCATCTCAAATAACAATGGCTCAGATTAAAGTAGAAGGATGAGTATCCACAATAAATTCTTGTGGATAACTTTTAACGTTAAAAGTTAGACCACTCATTCTCTCCTAACTCAATTTTTTTCTTTCAATCTCAATTTTGGTCATTTTAACTGCATATATATATATATATATATATATATATCAACAATGAATCTTGTTTTGAAGATTTTGATGAGAGCTTTCTAACGATATATAAATTGACAATTTTGAATTTGTAACAAAAAATTTATTAAATTCTAAAATTTTTGAATAAAGAGAAAAAGTTAAGTTAGAGGAGAGAATGAGTAATATGACTTTTAGTGTTCAAAGTTATCCGCAAGAATTTTTTGCTAATATGAATTACTGACCGCAAAAAGTTCTTGTTGATAGTAATGTGATCTTTCTAATTTGAACCATTAAACATTGTAACGGATGACGCAAGATGAGTTAGCGAGAACATGATCCATAACTAGTGTGAACATGTTGAATATATACTTTTTAGCATATTATACATCCAACATGTTTTTCGATTGAGACACAAACAGTCCCTGCTTCTTGCATCTTTTCAATACCAAACTGAATCAAGAAAATATGATTTCATGCGTTACTACTTTTTCCCGTTCATTCTCTTTTTGCTATCTTTATTTTGTTGGCCAAGAACAATACCATATTTGGATTTACAAATGAGCCGATTATTGTTTTAAAATTTTATAATCTATAGTGGGTGCACAAGGCACAAATCCTGAGTAGGGGGGGCAAAATCATAATATCAGACAAATTCTTGTTGTTTCAAGTTATAAGTATTACACTAATAAATTAACACTAATACTACTCGTTTAATTATCCATTAACACTAATACTACTTGTTTAATTATTCATGTTAATATTCTCAACACTAACATTAATCCTAACCCATCGACCCTTTTAACCCGCTTAG
The DNA here is from genome assembly GCA_034770075.1 of Aralia elata. Lineage (NCBI taxonomy): Eukaryota > Viridiplantae > Streptophyta > Magnoliopsida > Apiales > Araliaceae > Aralia > Aralia elata. The sequence continues at coordinate 76,844 of JAVJAP010000356.1, read as the reverse complement.
TACATAAATTAAAAATTTTAAATAAAAAAAAAACAAACATCATTCACTAATTTATTGAATAATAATGTAATTTAATCATTACAACAATTTATATTTAACAAAATACAAGATAACATACTTAGAAAAATAACTAAGAAAACTAAAACTCAATACTTATCGTAAATTATAACGTTATTTCATATTTATTTTCAAATTATTTTAAAAATAAAAAAATAAACGTCTCTAATCGTGTTGAACATGTCAACGTTGATTATACTTATTTAACTCATTTAAATTTTTTGTTGAACATGCCGACCTATTTATGACACAAAAACTGTTTATTCTCAACTCTAACCCTCTTATTTTATATCAAGTTCGTGTCAGATTACCGTGTCATGTTAAAAATTGTCACCCCGTATTCTTGAGGGACTGCTCTTATATTTTGTGGTTAAATCAACTGTACATATTAACCCAACAGTAACAATGTACAAAAAACTGGCACAAAATATCATATCTTCGCACGTTTAAGCTAAAAATATCTACAATTTAGAAGCAAACCTTAGGACCAAAATCTTTAAGCCAAAAAGTAATAATAAAATAAATTTAAAATCTTTTGACCGTAGCTCAGCGTGATAGGATTTGATATATAGAGAAACTGCAGCAGCTACTAGCATGTCAATTCGCCTTTGGGTGATATTGATTCGGTGTCAGCTTGGTTAGAAGATGAGGCTTCCTCAGCTGCAGATGCAACTGACTTGATGAGTTTCTTAAACTGCACTAAAATCATAGTCATGTTATCGCATCCCGCACCTCCAGCAGTTGATGGTGCTAAGCACCTATCGAATACTCTTTCACATATAGCCGAGAGCTTGCTTTCCTGCAGAGTAAAGAGATGTTAAGCAGGAATGCCTTGTGTCGCGAATCAAGATTTTGAGGACATTTAGATTTGATATTCATATTGATTGAAGGAACCGATTTTTAAACCTTTTCAAATTAAGTCCAAAAGATCTTTACGTTTGTTTGCAAAAATAATGGATGAGAAAGGACTACTTATACTAATTTAATACCATTATGCTACGTTTGGATTGAGGAATGGAATGGAGGAAAGTGTATTTGATGATTATTCCGGCGGATACACCATCCCGATGAAATAAAAATTCATTCAATTCTCTTGATTTTCCATTCCACAGGAGAGGTTGTGGAATGGGATTCATTCCAATGGAATTGATAAATGTGCAATTAGGTCATCCTATCCACCACCCACCACCAAACATGCACTTGAGATGCTAAAAAATCATTACGTAGCATTAGAGACTATTTTATTCCATGTTAGTCTCATGGACTATTTTTTTATCATTTCAAAGGTCATTTAATACATCAAAAGTGAGATTATATAATACCACATTTCCACTGAGATTACAATCCATCATCAAATGGTCTTATAAATGACATAACATAGTCCATGGATTAAATAACGGGCTAATTATGGGATAAATTAGTCTGTAATGATAATAAGTTAATACAAATAATCCTATCCCACTCTATCATTTTTGTAAACAAACATAGCCAGAGGTATGCTGAATAGATAGTTATACAACAGCATATACACAAGAAGAAACTACGAAAAAAGGACGTGCTTCAGCAATACAACAACAACAGTCCTGTACAAACAAGTCCTACAGCAATGCGTGCTTCTTATTGTATCAAATAAAACTATGATCTTCCTTCAAATTTTATAATAGCAGTTCGTTAAGCATGTTACGGTGCCTTTGATACCACAATATAAAGTTCATGGTGGCTATCTTTCAAGCATCTAAAAAAAATTTTATCAATGAATCTAAAAAATAATGTTCAGCCGCAACCAATTTAGAACAAAGATATACCAACACTTACCGAATTCAACTGCTCATGTATAAAGTCTACTAGTTGCTGGCTAGTCATGCAATCCCTGAACAGAATTCCCAAAAACAACAATCATCAAATGTGGTTTGTTAGCAATCAGTCATCAACAGTTCCACTATTGTAAAGTTGATGGGAAAAAAATGTATATTGATGGTATCAATTTCAGTTTGCATTATGAAGGACTGTATTATGAGCGTTCGTCACAGCCCTTTTTTTAAGTCCAAATAGCATCCAGTTGATGAGATTCATAATCCAGTGAAATCAGGGAGCAACAGTTAAGGATGCAGACAGCCTCTATACATCATGGTTACCAGGAACGCTAAATGACCGGGTACGCAAAGCGAAATCGGGTATGAGGAATGCTATCTATAGTAGAATGCACATGGCATTTAGTTCTCATACCACAATTCAGAATAATAGTACCCAATACTCAAAATGCAAGGCAATAAGAGTTCCCTGATATTTTACTCTGCATTCCAGACCCCCAATTAATCACTAATCAAATAAAAAATCAACAACAGTAGTTTAACAAGTGTATCTGCAATACATGGAGCCAATAGATGCATTTGTCTAGAAATGTCTGAGGAAAAGATTCTCTTTGGAAGAAAAAACCCATCTGCTAATAGAATGATATACCACTAATCGTAGAAGACCCGTTGTTTTAGTTAAACTTTCTATCTCCTAATCTTATTTTTATCAAAAAAGTAGGACAACCTTGCGAAAGGCAGCCTAGAATGAATGCTGACTAGAATTTTATGCTGTGAGATAGTTTGAAATTATTGAGCTATAAAGATAGGAACCATGTGAATTTAAGATCCGCCATCAATTAAATGCATAAAATTCACGTAGTTCTGGTGAAAACATCAGAAAATTGCCCATATGGCCCAATTAACATGGTTGTCGAGGGAGGGATTGACAGGGTATGACAATGTGAACCTAATCTCAACTATATTTGCATAAAGTGGATTCCCAAATTCACAAAAAAACTCATCTAAAGGTATGGTCGATCGAGCATAGCAAGAATGCGAGATACCATTTTGTTGTTGAAAAGTCAACTTGATTTTTGTAATGTGTTTTCTAGATGTCTCTATGTGTTGGTACATGTGTCTTGGCATATTTATGAGTTGGTGATGTATGTTAGTTAATAATCAGAGTGACTCTGGAAGTACCCTATGAGTAGTTTTTTGTTACTAAGTCTCTTGTTTAAGATGGGATTAATGGGGCGTTTGTTACGGGTCATTTAAAGTGATCATCTTAAATACCCAGTAATGTGAGCTGGTCATCTTTATAAATCGTATTTATTACACTGGTAATCTTACATTCCCGGTAATCAGATACCCGGTAAAGTGTCAAGATTCCCAGTAATCAGATGACCAAAAAATAGGTGGTAATCTGAGATTACCACATAATAGTCATCTTGAAATCATTGTTTAGACAAAAATATCCTTTCTATTTAATAATTGGGACATAAATATCCTTATTAGTCACATAATTTACATTTACTTTTTAATTTTTTGGTTTATTTTGTTTGTCAACATGTTTAGTTTAACTAAAATACTCCCTTCGTCCAAGTTTACTTGTCCTAATTTCCTTTTTGGTTTGTCCAAATCTATTTGTCCTCTTTCTTTTTAATACTCCTCTGGTCCTCAAAAAGATGAGCAAAGTACAAACTTCACACATAATAAGAAAAACAAAAGTAGAGAAAAGAGAGTAAATAAAATTCCAAATTTCTCCTTAGTGGTCCACAAGATTCATAAAGTTATGATAAATTTTATTATTTTTATACTAATGAACCCCACTAAATGACATAATTACCCTTCACTTTATGTACTTTATTTCATCCTTTTGAGGACAAATAATTGTACTTTTAGTCATTCTTTTGAGGACGGAGGGAGTACTATTTTTTTACCTTATTTTTTCAATACTACCGTTATTTAACTTTATAAAAAAAAATTAAAGAAAATTACATGACATACATTGAAAAGAGTAGCACTATTAACTTTGACATTAGAAACACAACCATAATCTTTTTTTCTCCTCTCTCTCCTCTATTTTATTATTTCAAGAAAGAGTTGGGAGATTAATTAAAATAAAAAAGATGATAATTGAGTAGTTAAGATGGGTAATTTGGAGATAAAAAAAATTTCGTAATAGTCGTGTATTTTCAAACTAGGACAAGTAAACTTAGACGGAGGGAGTAACTCATTGTCCAAACAAAGTATGTGGTGTTGTTTGTTATTTATTATTATAAGTTTAATTTATTATTAACAATATACTTGAAAATTTATAAACATATTAAAATTTTAATACGATTTACTAAGTAATACAAAATTAATTAGTTCGATATTACGTTGATGATTGTTGATTACATTTGACAATAATCAGATGGATGAATCATTCAACTAAAATTTGTACAAAGACATTTTAGTAAAATATCAATATTAGAAAAAATATATCCAGTAATCACTCACAATAGTAATTACCGGTAATCACATATCTTCTATCAAACGAAAATGACACAATATGACTATTTTCTATTACCGGTAATCAGATACCCAGTAATATGTATTTAGGTGGGTATCTATAATGACCTGTAACAAACACCCCCTAAAGTTAAATCAAGTAAATTGAGTGTATTCTCCAACATATCTCACTTCCTCTTCTTAGCCTCTGCTTAACTCTCTCAAGGTGATATCAAAACAAAGGTGAAGACAAAATGGCTATGATAAGTGAGAGTAGACTGAATAGAAGTGATTTGGTGCTATCGAATTTTTTGGGCAAGTGCAAATTATGCGATGGAGCTCCGGAAGGCGAATCTAACAAAAATGTTAGGTGAGAAGAACATTGGTGAATTTTTTCGTTAGTTAGAGCACGTCATAGAGGAGGTCACATTGATAGCGTTGATGTAAAAATATACAAAAATGTGTTTCTTATGTTTGGGGAAAAAGTAGTGTTCAACATTTTAATATCTATATCTACGTACCATTGAGGATTGAATATAGAGATTGCATGTAGCTTCAGGTAAACTCTTATTTGTGGATGATGTCGTTCAAGTTGTCACCCAAATCGAGGATAAGAGGACAACTTCTACTAGGCGTCCACTTCCAGCCCAAACTAGGAGCAAGAGTACTTTTGTGGAGCCTAATAGAAGCAAGCCGGTTGAGAAGTCATCAGCAAACCCTTCGGTTACTAGCAGACATAGTCACACTCTAGATTCTTCTCATGGCAATAACAATTCGACATAATAATTGTCATTGTTTCAGTTACATATCTTTTGATTGTCTGTCCCGCAGATGAATCTTACCCTTCTCCCTTTTGGGAGGTTACTATAGTTGAAAAGAAGCTTGAGAAAACATACTTGGACGAACAAGTTTGTAAGCCTACAGAAGTCGAATATGTGCCCGATAAGGATTTGGATGTCGATGCTCATTTGGACGAACGCCTAAGTATTCTTCAACCTTTATTTATTGCTCATAAATGGAAGAATGATCCTAAAATCTATAGTGGGCAAATTTTTCAAACAAAAGTCAAATGTTTAGAACATGTATGCTCTCTTGGGATGGATACTAGGAGTTGCACAGATTTTATCACCGAGTAAGCATAATTGCTCTTGTATTGATGCTCTTAACTCGACGAGATCGAGTTCTTTTCAGTGGACAACTAATGCAAGACAAGCCCGCAAGACTTGGTTGGAGTAATGTAGAAGGCTTTAGAAGCCTATGGAAATAAAACAAGATTTTGGAATTTATATTAAATTAATTTACTTTATTTATAATTTTAGTAGTCTTATTAGTTATTAGAAACCAACTTGGACAGGAAAGTTATTTAGGAATATTATAAATAGGGATGTAATCTATTATTTTTGACACAGGGAATTATAAGAATTTATTGAGATTTGAGAAAAATTATATTGAGTGAATTTACCTCTATTCCGAAACCCTTGACCCCATTACCCAAATAAAGCTAAATGTAGCAATAATGTTTAATAATAGCACATTATCTAAAGATACAAATTCATAAATCTTAAATCAAAAAAGAAAATTATAAAAAAAACAAGTTTCATTTGTTGATCTTGCCTTGGGGTGAACCAAATCTTAGAATTTCTTTTCTATTTTATTTTGCAGTCCTTATAAATCTTAAAAGCTAAATGTAGTAACAATAATATTGTTGAAGATTATTTAATGAACATACAATGTGATAAATCTAACCTTGAAAAAAATGTCAAGTTTACTTCTTGGTCCTTCCTTGAAGTAAATAAAAAAATCAAATTTCTTTTTATATTTTGTTTCATCTTTCCTTCAATGTTGTAAAATCTGCATCATACATTCATATTTCTCCTCGCAGACATTGAAACAAACCAGAAAAAAAAAAGGGGGTCAGATGCATACCAGATCCCATCACAGGCCAGCACAATAAATTCATCGTCATCACAAAGCTCAACCTGATCAGAAGATGGATAAACATAAAAATTATCATCCAAATAATACAGTGTCAACACTCAACAGACAGTATTAAGATTTAAGAACAAAAAAAGCAATGATGGTAGCTCAAACTTTGAAGGTTATAATTTGAGCGATAAATTGATAATGATCATACACCATAAATATGTGATTTCTACCACTTTCTTCGGGAAAAATAAAGAAAGCTTCTTGTTTTATTTTTTTATTTATTTATTTATTTTGGAGATTTTGTGGCATTTCGAAGAGTTTTGGAAAGGAGAAATAAACAAAAAAAATATTTATACTCTCTTTATAGAAAAAACCGATTTATAGACTAGGGACATAAATAATTAGTTTGAGCCTGACAAAATCATAAAAATCAAAATTTTATAAGGAAAAAGGAAACTCAAAATTATACATACTGGTGTAGAAGAGTCGAGTAAACATGAGTTTTTACAAATGTATTCACTAGAGTCTGTTTGGAATTCAGAAACCCAAAGAACAGGAAAAGATTATATGAGGATCAGTTTTCCTGGCCTGGCCATGTAAGGGGTAAAACAAATTTGAGGGAACAATATATGAGAAAGGGGAAAATGCCATTTTTCTTAGGCAGAAAAAAATAAAACAAATGTCCCCGTATAACCCAGATAATGTGAATCAATTATTTAGGATCAAAAATCCCCAAATATAAATACTTGTGCACTAAAAGTTGAGTGAAATTTAATGTCAGATGTACTACTTAGAAAGTCCACACCAGTGTTTGAAATGATAGTAGATATATCTAGAAGGATCAGCTAAGATTCTTTTTGGAACTTAGAAACACGGAAGTAAAAGGTCAAATAAGGAATTCAGTTTCCTAGATCGACTGTGCCGCAGGTGGTGGGGCGGGGGGTGGGGGTGGTTGGAATTAGATGGAAAAAGAGGATTTTATTTATAAAATATAACAGCTTACTAATAGGGGGAATATGCCCCCAAAAAATTAGACAAACAGTTGGAAAGATAAAAGTCATAAAACATTTTATTAAAATCTGAACAGATACCATGTTCAGCTTTTTATGAACACTTCTAAACTGGTTCTGCAGAGATGGTTACAAAGGTTACAGTCATACCCCTTTTGTAGTTATAGTTACAAATAAGAAGAGTAAACTGGCACCATGTTCAGTTTTCTTATCACAATAGTCAGTTCTTTTAGATTAAACGTTTTTCATCCTGTTTGGTACTCAAAAACAATGAAGCAAAGGAAAGCAGAATCGAGTTCTTGTATGATGTAGCCAACTCAAATTGTTGGGTTCAAGGCTTCATTAAGTAGGTAGTAATACTTTGTTTCAAATATGAAGCAAGTAGATAAATAAACATCTATTTAACAACCAATTTTCTCAGAGTTTGAATTGCATAAGAAAGAAGACACATACAATATTTATTTCTGGATTGGCAGTAACAATTTGCTTTTCTGCAGGCAAAAACTTGTTCTGCTTGAATTCCATGTCACCTGTAACAAATATGAACTAGAAATGAAACGTGGAAAATACAATCTTGGATGTCTTCTAGCATTCTAACATCTATGCATGTGCACTATATATGTTAAACTTATATGGGAAACCAAGCACATTGAACTACACCCAGTAATCAACTGCATCTTATGGCATAAGGAAGAAGTTGACAGATGGGTCAAGTTGCTGAAAGGCTAACATAGTGAAAATAAAAACATTAAGATAGTCAAGAGAAGCACGGCCAAGGAAGTATAGTACCTATAGCTCTTGCAAGATTTAGACTGCCATTAACTCGTCCTGCATGGATGAAACCACCAGCTTTTAAAATCCTCTCTCTCTCAACTTCAAGCTCAGGTTTATGGTCTCGGGAAAGATTGTATGCCTGCATAAAGAAGAGCCTCATGAAAGCTATCTATGTTTTGAGTTGATTCAAAATTTTAATATATTTTGCTTAACAGGACACATGTTTGACCTCCTAATTTTAAATACCATGTGCATCTGTTCATTTCTAATCCAAATCGGAATCTTAGACAGCTAGTGGCGTATTAGTCAAAATTCAGCTACAGACATAAATCTAAGAGCACTAATTATTTCCCTTGAACCATCTGGAGGAAAAAACATGCGAACATTTCTCAAAACTTACAAAATTACCTGACCCTTCCTAGATATTACACACCGCGAATCACCAGCATTTGCAACAACAACCTGGTTGTTTCTAATAATTGCAACACAAGCTGTACTCCCAGATGTTGGTCCAGAAAAATCAGAGTGAGGACCCTGATTGCAACACAGAGAGTAAACAAATCAGAATAATCAGCAACAAAAAGAATATAATCCCAAAAGTAAATTAGTCACATATATATGACACCAATAATAGTAGAGCAGGAAAAAAGAATGAATAACTGAAAGCCCATGAAACTAGATGTTTATAAATCTTCATATGGAAAATCGGAAACAATCAGTGAGAGGTTACAAGAACACATTGAGCAAATTTTATTACCAGCGGTGGAACCATAGTACCTTAGAAGAAATCTTGTTAATTTCAAATTACTTAATTTATGATCAAAGCATTTAAAACTGTATTTTGTCCCATTTTAATTGTTCCCATTTGTTTTATGACAGCCCCAAAACTAAACTCCTTCAACTTTTTGTTTTTTGGGACACATGCTTGACATATGACTATGGTTTATTATACAATTTAATTTTCGACAAAATTGATGTTCGTTAGCCCTTGTAAAAAAAACAACAGACAAACAAACGGAAAATATTAAAAGCAGATCTGCTTTTCATCTTAAATTACAAGAACTAGAATACAATGATTTTTTGAAGCATGTACCTCTTCAAAAGCCCAATCATCAACTTTGTCATTTCCCTCACCACCTCTTGGAGACCATATCAAACCCTCTATCATACCAGTGAACTTGTTCATTTTATCACCCAAAACAGCTAGCTCCCTCCACCCTCTTTGTCCACGCATCATTTCATCCATTCTGAACCACAAGTAGAAATTATTTTAAGCGCATAGAAAAAAAAAACTCGGGGAAAACTTAATCATTGAAGAACTAGCTATACAGATAGATTGATTCAATTGCTTTCAATCACCATAGAATGACATTTCTTGCAAGAATACTGGCTATTCTCAACGTCTAATGCTTGCTGTTTGTCAAAACTATTAGGCTCTCTTAAATTAGAATGTAGGTTAAGGTGTAAGAACAGCATCTTTGTGAAGATAATGTCAAAGGTTATATACATATCCTTTGTGCAAATAATGTCAAGTTAGGTACATCCGGACATATACAATATACCAACTCTACCACCATATTGGCAGGACCCAATAACAGATAATGCATTCATATATCTGGTACCATATATAACAAAATCAAGAAATCCTAGAAAAGCTTAGAACCATTAAATCAACAAGCAGCACTAGAAAACAGTTTAAGACCAAAGAACATAAATTGATCTATACACAACAGCAAGTGTGCATAGATTATATATATATATATATATATATATATGGAGAATGATGGGGACTCTTATCCTTCCAACGCACATCCAGCCATTCATTATACCATCCAAAGGCTAAAAAAACAAGCAGTTTGCATAACTATTATTAGCAATCCGCATATATGCGGTAGGTGGACCCACAAAATTAATTTAAAAAAAAGAGCACCGCACAATAATTGTGCGATAGGAGAGTAAAGGATAAGTGCAAAGTTGCTTCCGGATCGTCGCCAAATCGACCGAACTATGCCGCTCACGCCAAGGAACTCCACAACGCCGTTTTCAAGGTCTCTCTCAAATCTCAAATTGCAAGTTATATACTAATTCTCAACAATCACCAATTCACCAGACTTCAATTTCATGCCAATCTTTAGAAAACATCGCTCCTTTTTTAAATCACCAGACTTCTTTGGCTGGGGAATATGATTGTTATATTTTGAAAACATAATCGAATTATTTCTAGACAACACAGTGTAAATCGGAAAGTCTAGCAGGCTTCTTTAATTTGGTAGGCATTAGCCGGCGAATTGCCATTGAGTCTGTCTTCTCTTCGAATCTAATAAAAAAATTCCCCTGCCGCACAATAGTTATTCGGTGCCTCTATATTTTGAGCGGGTCCAAGCTCCGCATAATTGTTTGTTAGCATCCTAATAATAATTATGCGAATTGATCTATCCTTAGCAGTTAGATCAATGAATTAAGGCTAGATTTGTGTTGGACGGATAGGGGTTCACATCCAACTGTGGCTATGGATCACTTCCATATATATGTTTATATGTGTGTGTATATATATATATATGTGTGTGTGTATATATATATATATATGTGTGTGTATATATATATATATGTGTGTGTGTATATATATATATATATATATATATATATATATATTTATATATTGGTGCAGATTTAAGTATTGTAATGATAGAAATGCATGCATGGCAGGGAACACGTTGTTGTCATGACAGTAAAAGAGTGAACGCTATACTGATGAATTTGGCGATCTTATTCCCATTGTTACTAACTCATTAATATTAGATTAAACCTTCTTACATATGTTTGGACAATGGGCATATATAATATCTTGAGTCCATTCAGAGGTTCAAGCTAAATTAGGTTTTATTTATCTATCAGCATACATATAAGCACATAACATTTCCACACTTGCCAACATAGAGCTTTGCAACTTTACATCAATTTATAAAAAAGTATTTAATAGGTGTCTCAAGCATCACGAACCTCATTTTCTCATTTATGAAAAACATCAAAGAAGTATGATGTAGGACAGAAATTGTTGAACAGATAATTAATTAGAAAAGACAAAATCAACAAAGAAAATTAAAAGAATTAGGGTGATTTAACCGCAAGAGAACCACTATCCTTAGGGTTTCCCAACCGCAGTAAGGAGGAAAAATATTGATCGCAACTAATAATTGGAATGATTTCAATATCAAAGTGTAAAGAGTTTGACATGACATACAAGCATATTTATAAGAAAATAAACTCTAATAACCCTAAGCCCAGTAACAAATGGGTCTCTAAATAAATAACTAATAATGAAATAAACCAATAAATAAAAAGTCCAACAAACTAAATAAATACACAACTGATAAATAAATAAATAACTAAATAGCGAATCACCTACGACGACGACGTCGTCTCACGGATCGATCCTTATCAACTCTCCCCGGCTGCAAAAACGAAGCCTCTAACGAAGTGAAAGCCTCATATCTCTCCAACAAAAGGCCTGGATCAAGCCGACAGAACTCCTCAACACCAATCCATGTACAATCATTCGGAGGCTTGTTGTGCCACTTTACCAAAAACTGACGGTAACCACCCTGCCTGGTCGACACAACCCGCTCATCAAAAAATCCTCAATAACCTCTACTGTCTATTGTGTAGGAACAATAGGAGGTGCAGGTGGAACAGGTAAATGAGAAACAAGTATAGGCTCATCAGGGTTAGCAAGTGTAGGCGAAGTGGGTGAAAAAGTAAGAGAAGAAGTGGAAGAGGGAGTGGGAGTGGGAGTGGAATCATTAGAAGGCCCAGGAGTAAGGTCTTCCGCATTGAATACAGGACCAATACCCATATCACTTGGAAGATCCAACTCATATGCATTGACGCTAACCTTCTTTCGAACTCGAAATGGATCCATCCTCTTAGCATGCACTTTCTTCCATGTGCCAGGAGGTAACACAGTGTCGCAGCATCACTCGATCATTCTCATTAAACTCTTGATACCTGCGATGAACATCTGCAACAAACTTATAATTTTCATTGCTCAAATTAATTTTCTTTCTTATCTCAGCATGCAAATCATGAATGTGATGCGCAAAAGACTCCGCTGACTCACTAGCCCTATATGCAGTGGGAAGAGGAGCTAAATCAACTGGTTTCCTAGGCTGATAACTAGTATAAGCTTGAAAAGGACTCACTTCAGTCGAACGATTAACTGAGCTGTTATATGCAAACTCAGCCATAGGTAGAACCCTATCCCATGTAGCCACATGATCACCCACAAGACAACGTTTCAAATCACCTAGACTCCTATTAACAACCTCAGTCTGACCATCGGTCTGGGGATGATAAGCAATAGAAAACTTAAGCGTGGTGTTAAATTTCTTCTAGAGAGTTTTCCAAAAATAACTCGTAAATTTAATATCTCTATCGGAAACTATAGTCAATGGTAAACCACGCAATCTCACTACCTCACTAAAGAAAATCATGGCAATATGTGAAGCATTATCAGTTTTGTTGCAAGGAATAAAATGTGTCATCTTAGTGAAACAGTCCACTAAAACAAAAACTGAATCATGACCCCTTTAGGTCCTCGGTAACCCCAAGACAAAATCCACGCTAAGATCCTCCCAAGGTGCATGGGGAACCGGAAATGGAGTGTACAAACCCGTGTTCTGCTTCCTACCCTTAGCAGTCTAACATGTGCGGCACTCAGAAATAACACGAGCTACATCCCTCTTGAGGCTAGGCCAAAAGAACCTATCCTCAACAATGGCAATGGTCTTATCTCGACCAAAGTGTCCAGCTAAACCTCCTGCGTGTAACTCCCACAACAAATACTCACGCATCGACTTAGTAGGAATACACAAGCAGGTGCCCTTAAAAAGATACTCATCATGGATACAAAAATCACTAGAAGGTGGGGAATTAGGATCCTATAAGACAGCATAAATATCACTAAAGTCTCGACAAGTAGGACACTCCCAGATAATGCGCTCAAATCCCATAACCTTCACTCTCATAGAGAACTAAAGGAGACTAGCTTACCTACCCAACAAACCAAATCACTCCATATTCTTAATAGAAAAGAGTTTGAGCGGAATGTGTTGGAGGAGAAGGTTGTGTATGCGGTAGTAGCTAGAGAGGTGAGAGATGTTCCTAAGGAGAGTACTAGAGATTCCTAGTTATGCTAGGCAGATTCTACATGAGTTTGCCGATGTTATGCCTAGTGAGTTTCCCGATGGGTTACCACCTCTTAGAGACATCCAGTATGCCATTGACCTTGTTCCGGAGTCTTCTTTACCTAACCTGCCACATTATAGGATGCATCTCACAGAGCAGACTGAGATGAGACGACAGGTGGGCGAGTTGTTGAGGAAGGGCTTTGTAAGAGAGAGTTTTAGCCCTTGTGTCGTTCCAGCCTTACTCACCTCTAAGGCTGATGGGAGTTTGAGGATGTGTTGTGATAGCCGAGTCATAAATAAGATCACCGTCAAGTATAGGTTTGTCATACCTAGGCTTGATGACATGCCTGGGGCTCACTCGAGGTCTTGGACGATACTCGGGGTCTCACAGGTACTAATGATATTTTTACCCCTTGTGTGTAAACACATATATGTTTGTCCTCCCATAATGAGTCACATCATGGTCATATAGCCAAGGTCACCCTAGTAGAACACGTGCAACATCCATAGGAAGGACATCACACCAAATACTCTCCTCATAGTCTTGAAGGTGGATCGGCACTAGACATCTCTTTGACACAGGAATGGATGTCTTGTTGACCCAGACAACGCTATAAGGCTAGGGATGTGGTTCTGCCTTCAGCTTCATCCGTGGTAAGGCAGACTCAGCAACCACATTTAAGCAACTACCCCCATCGATATCAACTTAGAACAGACATCACCTACTTGGTTGTAGGTCTGAAATATGGTGATTATCCTCTAATCATCCTCTCTATGACTCGTGAAAACGCACCTCATGACACCTACCTGATTACCTATCTCCTCTAAGTGCTCATTAACCTCCGCATCCTGCGAGTCATACTCACCCTCGACTTCATTCCCAACAATATCCCCTCCTCTTTTGAAGTTTCCTCTACTATTGTTACTCGCTAGCAATTGCGATTGGGGCACTCAAAAGACTTTTGCCCTAACCCCTGGCATGTAAAGCAGCTCTCCTAGGTAGTAGACTAAGAGTTGGGTGCAGCTACACCATTCCCTTTGTCACGAGATGGCCCAATTACAGTATTACTAGCCCTAGAGGACGCCTAAGAAGTGGGGAAAGGACTACTCTGCGATAAATTTCAACCACTGGGCTAACCTGAGTAAGAAGGGACTCTCCTAGCGATACCCTGTAACCTATACTCATTATCTAGAGCTAATTAGAAAAGGTCATCTAGGGTAGTGATGCCACTGGTCAGGATATGTGATTGAAGCTCAGGTCGTAACTCATCCTTGAACTTCATAATAGTCAATCTATCACTCTCACTAATCCTACATCTTTGAATCAACTCCCTATATCTGCAGACATAATCAGCAACAGACATTATTACCCAGACAAAAGTTGTCATACTGCTCCATTAACCAATCGGTATGTCCTAGGGGTAAATAATATTGATTTTGGCGAGTTTTCATCTCCCGCCAATGTCTGATAGGTGGCTCACCTAGGCGATCTAAGTCTCTCTCAACCCCTAACCAGAATAAACTGGCCAATTTCACTAATTTCATTTTAACGAATCGGACCTTCATATCCTCAAACATCTCATATCAGTTAAAATACTTCTCCATACTAGACAACCAAACAACGAATGCATTGGGATCAAATCTACCGTCAAACTCAAGTGCATCTACCTTGATTTTCCTATAGTCATCATCATAAGAATCATGCCTAGGATGTTCATGGTGTCTATTCGACATGCCCATTCCCATTATTCCCCTGAGGTCCCACTGCAGGTTGTCTTTGTTTAATGCGTGTAAACCTATCATTCATTTGACCCAGTTGTGCAATTATGGCCACTAATTGGTCTTGAATTTCTTCTAAAGCAACTTGTATACGTGTAGTCATGATGCAAATGCAAGTGCAACACTGAGACAATACAGATATTTAATTGAAGCAAATTAAAATTACAAGTCTAAGCCTATGCAATTGCAATCTCAAAAGCTATTGATAATAATCGAATAATATGTAACTAGATGAAATAATATACAATTTTAAAAGAACAAATCCAAAACAAGCTTTCAAAAATTTTAGAACTAATGAACGAAGGGAATGCAAGTGATTAAATATTGAAAATCCGAATATTCAAAATGAAATATTTACTTTTTTTCTTTTTCTTTTTCTTTTTTTTAACAGACCTAACTGATCAGAAAGTATAAGACTGGGGTGAAAAGTGTTAAGATTAAAAGTTTAGGGCTCTTTATGCAAGAAACGGGGGTGAAAAATGTAAACTAATAAACTGTGGGGCAATATTTAAATGGAGAGAGAAAATTGAGGGTACTAAAAGGTAATTTGCAAGGCTTTTAATTTAAATTAGGAAAGCTAGGGTTACCTCCCTCTTTCCAAAACAACGCAGCAGCAATAGAAGAAACAAGCAGCAGCAGTTTTTTTTTTGAACAATGAATCGCGATGAACAGTAACTCCGGTAATGAACAGTACTCCGATGAACAATAACTTCTTTTTTTTTGAAAACCCGATATCTCTCAAAAATTAAGAAATTGATGAAGAAAACAAGCACTGATGCCAATATGATGTAGGATGCCAATATGATGTAGGACAAAAATTGTTGAACAGATAATTAATTGAAAAAGGCAAAATCAACAAAGAAAAATTAAAAGAACTGGGGTGATTCAACCGCAGGAGAACCACTACCCCTAGGGTTTCCCAACCGCAGTAAGGAGGAAAAATATTGATCGCAACCAATACTCAGAATAATTTCAAGATCAAAGCGTAAAGAGTCTGACATTGTGACACCCCTAAATCCGGGTACTTCAACTCCACAGATTTGGTTTTCACTATAACATACATTCATTACTAACTACCCATGATTATAATTAAACTGAAATAAACATCTTCCATAAAAGGGGGTTACATCACCAATCTCTTAATCAACCAAATCCCAGGTTATCTAACCTCTATTACATCTGTGCGGAATAAAACATAATATTAAATAAGTTTTTGTTACGAATAAACATCAAATAATTAACAGATCTCTTGCTACTTCGGCATCTTGCCCTTGCCCTTACTCGTGGACGGCTCGTCCGATTTCTCTGTCTTAGCTACAAAGTTTAATGCAAGAGTGAGCAAACAATTGCTCACAAGTGTGATAACAATAGCTCAAGAACTGAATATAGATTCAGGATTAAAAGTGTATCTGAGGGTCACAAGACCTCGAACTATGTCCTAGGTTATCAAGTATTTCTACCGCAACCTTTAACAGTCTTATAGACTATGAACCATCCATCTCGTACTCAGGGGGATCAGCCCTTTGTACAATGTATTGTGCACAAACATTTTAACGCTGTCGCGTAATTAATCCCCTATATTAGGGTTGTTCATCTCAGTTTAGCATCAGAATCCGTACCAAAAGAAAACTTGGTATGGAAAGATTTTAAAATATTCTAAGTCTTTAGAACGCTCATCAACTAAGGACTAGCTGAATCAATAAGGGTTTGCTAGTCACTAAACAATTGATTCATCAATAAAGTTTGTACAATAAAAATTCTGTTCCAAGTTTGAATAATGATCAATGATCGAACAATAAATAACTAGAATAAAGTTTTAGCTCTTAATCATGATAGCAACATTGCTTGAATAACAATAAGCTAAGGTTTATAATCTTGCTCAATGAAAATTAACTTGCTTTAAATGAAATAACAAGTTTAAGGAAGGAACTTGCTCAACGTAAAAATAATAATTTGAGATAAGGAACTTGCTTCAAACGAAATAATAAGATTAAGGGTGAAAAACTTGCCTCGAGCGTAGTTTACAGATTCAAATAATGCACGTCCCTTAATTACCCTATACATTTTGATTACAAAACGATAACGATAATTAATTACAGATTCATATACATTTTAAGGTTTGTTCTTATCCCACTTCATTTAATATATCAAATGTCATTTGATATTCATTAAATATTCGCTTACCACTCATTGTAGTATCTTATTAGTCATTTTATACCTTGATATAAGTTTTAAACATGCACACAGCAACATAACATTACCACAAAACAAATAAATAAATTTTAATTTAATTTTTTTTTTTTTTAATAACTGTTCCACCGCCGGGGCGGTCAATTTCTTAACGAAATCGTCGTCGGGGCGAGGCTGTCGCCGGGGCGACAAACATAGTTCAAATATGCCGCCGGGGCGACAAGGCCGCCGGGGCGATATTTCTAGCTCATTTCTACCGCCGGGGCGGTAGACGCGACTGACACCTTCTACAGTTCGCGAACCAGTGAAAACTTAGGCCAAATTTGGCCAAAATTTTCCGAATTCTACCATCCAATACATAATTTAAACTTACCCAGACATCAAATATGCTAGAAAATAATTAGCCAACATGTTTCTAACTAATTTAACCATTATAAGCACGTAATCAATCAATTAAAACCCAAAAATTCACTGTTTATACAAATATTCATATTTTAGCCATTTTAATGAAATCAAACACTGTGAATTCATCTTTCAACCATTTTAATCCATTCTACTTGCATTCTTTTTGTTTTTCATTTTCTAATCATAACCAAAAGTCAATTTACCATTTAACAATCAAATTGAACACCAATTTTCATACATATATGCCATACATGAAATAAGACTCTGTAAAACCAAAAACTTCATTCTAAGCATGATTTTATGGATAAACTCATTCAAATTAATCTATAATCATCACATAATCTCTAATACATGCTTAGAATCAATTATAATCAAATAATTCATGTATTTAGCATATGAATTCATACACAGAAAAATAGAAATCATATACAGAGAAATAAAAATAATAAAAATACAGTGTAGAACAAAACCAACAAGAATTATACCTTCTAATTCTTAGAAAGCTCCTTTGTTTTAAGAATTTCTTTCTCAAATCTTCAAGCTCCTCTCTCAATTCACAAAACTCTCAATTTTTTTCTCTTCTTCTCTGTATTTTCTTTCTTCTCTTTTCTCTTTGTTAAACTCCGTATTTTTCTTATCTATACTTAACAACTGACAAAACCTTTAACAAAATAAAAACTGATAGCTTTAAAAAAAACTGATAACAACGTATATTCTCTAATTAAACCATCGGTTATAAAAATTCAAAAGCCATAAGGCTTGTTTGGCAAAACAAAATTGAAATAACTCATTATTTCCAACCAAAGGTCATAAGGCCTTGTTTGGTTTGATGGAAATAAAAACTCTTCCTATTTAATTTAATAACTCATTATAACATATAGTTTTAATTGTCACACTTTTAATTTAATTGAACTTATTATTAAATAAATTCAATTAAACCTTACCAACTTAAATAATAGTACCATTTAACCAATAATAATAACACCAAATAAACTATCTTATTTAAATAAATTCTTTATTCAAATAAATCATTTAATCATCTAATTTAATTATTAAATTAAAATAATTACATCAAACCACATACAAATAACATTTAACAAAAATTCTTTCACCATAACTTATAAATTATTTATTTTACTCAATAAATAAATTAATAAAAATATCAATAAATATTTTTATTTAATCACAAAAATTGCATTCCTTACAGACATGACTTACAAGCATATTTATAAGAAAATAAACTATAATAACCCTAACCCGTTAACAATTGGGCCTCTAAATAAATAACTCAATACTGAAATAAACTAATACATAAGAAGTCCAACAAACTAAATAAATAAACAACTAATAAATAAATAACTAAATAGTGAATCATCCACCACAACGACGTCTCTCAGATCAATCCTATCACAATATAAGACAATTATCCTAAATTGTGTGCACATAATAGGATCTCACATATTCACGTCTTGACAAGTTAGCTGCAGAAGGTAGCAAAGCATAAGAAACCCAAGTATATGAAATTATCATATCCTAATCTAGTTACAAAAGCATATTGTAAGAAACAAAAGCCTAAGCAAGACAGACATCTAAAAGAAAAATCAAACAGATTAATATCAAAGAAAGAAGATTAAAAAGCTTCCTCTGAGCGAATGGACAATGAAGCAAATCACCTGAAAAAGGCCTTCTGGACTGAAGTCCCTATATCTCCAGCAGAATATGCTTCATGCTTGAGCACTTGTTGATGAAGAAACTTGGCACAAAATTTAGCAACTACCTTACCTACATGTTGCAGCAACTAAGAGTATAAATAATTTTCACCTGTTTATTATCAACCACACCTCATAAATATATATATGTGGAAAGCCGGAAACTATCAATTCAAGTATGAAAAAAAGTTCTCCAACTCACATTCACTTGTAAGACCATCTTTACTCGTACAAATATTACCAACAACATGAGTATTAGCGCCACATGCTATTATTTAGTAGAGATCCTTGGTACATAGTCCAATTATGCAAATTTTTCCCCCAGCACTATGACTGAAACTAGGAGTTTAGCAGGCTGAAACAACTTAAAAATCTGCTGGAATCATATCGTTCCATTCCATTAGACAGTAAAGTAGCAGCCAAGCTAAGAGCAAGTGGGAACAGAGACTATAAATGGAGTGGAGAATAAACAGCAAAACGTACTGGGACAGAGGACACAGGCAAAAAGATAATAAAAAGTACTATAACCTGATGAAAGAATGCTTAGCTGGACCGTTAAAAAATGTTGATAAATAAATTTTGATATTGTATGTATCTGTTTTGTTCTTTATTTGTTTTTTTTTTTTGAGAAATAAAAAAGATGTGTTTGTGTGTGTGACTCCATTAATCCATTTATACACCAATGGTTCTAGAAATTATTTTGAACACAAAAATGAGTTAAAAGAGAGAAAATTGAAATCTCGCTGGTAATTCGGCAGAATTTTGCAAATCTGCTTGGTCAATCTGTACTCATTTAACATCCGAAAGCTTGAGATATGTCAAAGCCTAAATGAATAAAACTGCCCCAACTGAACTCAAACTCACACAGCACCTTTATCCTAAAAACGTTTAGGAGGCTAAAGATACAAAACTGGTTGAGCTTAAATTCAACCAATTGACCATCGTATACGAGATTTGGAAAATGTACAATCCCTGGATTGGTTTTACCAGATAGGACCAGGTTAAGTGACGTAGCACAAGAGTATACGCAGGTGATAATAGAAGACGGAAAGCGAAGAAAGAATAGATTGTGGTACCCTCACAAGGGATTCATTAGTCAGCAGAGTGTTGACTATATGCTCTTACACATTATTAAGAATGGGAGATTCCATAACTTAGGTGCTAATGGACCACCTAAATAGCTTCAAGGCAATTAATTAGCCTCCTAAATCAAACCTTCTTCTCCTTGTGTAGACAGACTATAAAAACTATAGTTTCATTTCCTGAATTCATATAAGTACCTGCTTTTTTGAACATATATTAAACTAATGGGCTCTAAAAAGCCTAAATTATTTCAAATTGTCACTACAGTCAATAAGTGCAAGAAGTATTCAGCACCATTATTCTTATTCACTATACAAATATTTTTAAGGAAATTATAAGTGGAAAAAAGAAGAAAAGAAAAGAACTTATCCAAAAGAATAGTGGATAAAGAACCCTCAATTGGCAGTGTTTAAATCAAAGAGTGAAATACAATAATTCTTTCCAAAACGCAGTGATATAAAGAACAATCTGCTAGCCCAATTGCGTGAAACAAAGAATCACAAGCATAAAATATTTGTAAGAAAAATAAACAAGTAAACTGCTGGCAGAATCCTATCTGAATTATATTTCTATTGACAATTACAACAACCTGTAATTCCTTGAATCGAATCACTTACATATAACTTGTACGAATATATATATGTGTATATATATACACACACACACACATATCTCGTCTCTTCATATAAAGAAATGTTCTTGGTCAAAAAAAAATTACATATATAATAGATGGTATGTTAGGTACTCACCTCCATGGCCATCATAGACACCAAAGAAAGAAGTGGAAGCATCCAGATCAGTGAGTGCTGCATGCTAAAAGCAAGAAAACCATTGTAAATGACAACTTAAATTCAAGTAATGAAGTTCTTAACCTACCTAACACATACTACCATGCACTTTTCGCCAAAAAAAAATGACTAAAGATATTGGCCACTAAAACATGAATCTGCAAGGCATGCGTCAATCTCTAAATTTGAAATTATGCAAGTCCATCCAATATTCTGAGAAAATTAAGCAAGAAAAAATATTTACATTCATTTCAAGCTATCAAAACTACTTTAAATTACTTCCTTCATCCCCCAAAGATGACTCAAGACAAAAAACTGAAAGTGTCTTCTAGTCTTTCAGTTCAAGCTATCAAAACTACTTTCAATTTTCTAGGATTTGATCGAGTATAAGATCTGTTCAAGAAGGTAGACTCCTCCCACACTCACTTCTTCCACCAAAATCATCTTCTCTGTTCTTTTACGGGTATAAATCCCTGGGATACATCAGATCAGCTTGCCTTTTTAAGTATAAAACTGTTATGATCAGTCTGCCAAAGGCAAAAACAACAACATGGCCAAGTAACTTTGTCAACTATGAGAAAAATAGATTTACAAAAATATATTCATAGCCCTTTTTATCTTGATATAATCCACTATGACTTGCAATTTGTCAAAGGAAACATCCAAGTGTGCAAGCATCATCTTTTACGAAATCAGTTGATTAGTATCAGATGCCGGCACTAATAGACTAAACAGAAAATATAACTGCCCAATTTTACTCACCACGAACTTTACCCATCAGTCCAATATAAGCCATCACTGATCACATACATTCATCATATTCAAATTATAACCACATAAGTAGATTTGCTGATATCAAACTTATGCGTGCAGATGCATTGTGCTTAATAAAAACAGAAAATTGCATCGAATACTCACAGCATCTTCCATTGTTGCGCGCCACCCTTGCATGGACGATAAACCGTATTTAAGCACATCATTCTCACCATCTTCAGAGAACTTATCAGTTTTTGGAGTACTGAGGTATACACCCATCTCTAGCAGAAACTGAAACTACTCTCAATTACAAATCATTGAAACCAAAAGTTTTACTAAAAGTTTTAAAATGTAGAAAACATGGAATCACGAACATTCACTAGCTGCAAAATAACTCACCCAGTCAATATATCATTTTGATTTTTAATTTTTCTTTCTCCTTCTGAGTTCCAAACTCGTCAAAAAGAAATCGGAGCAAACTTATTGACTTCTTTATTTTCAAACAACAGCTAACACAAATCAGAAGACTCCCCACTAGAAAGGCAATAGAAACCAATACTACCCATTTGACCTGTTTAGATAAATTATACTAAAACCAAACTCCATATAATAATTGCTTAGTAAATACATGCATCTAAATCAACTTTGTTCGGGTCAATCCAATTCTTTTCTAATTTTAATTTCATATTTACTATCCTTCATTTCTAAAGTTCAGATCAAATCAAGCTCTACAGAAACCTAATTGGAAGATTGAAGAAACATCAAGGCACCCAATTTAACACCGACCAAGAATCAAAGTAGACCCAATCAAAATTCAGGGCTTCTAAGTTCTACTATCAAGATCAAATTAGATAAACAAAATAAAGAAACCCAGATGATAATTCAATAAATAGTTTGTTTGAACAGCAATAGAGTTTACAAGAAAATAAGCATGAAACTGGTAAGAAAAAAAATTATGATGCACTTACCACTTACCAGCCACTTGACTTGGGCGTTCAAAAATGTTGTTAATCAGAGCCAAAGTGAGGAAACAAGTGTATCTGAATCTTTACCAGAAAAAACAAAAACCCAGAAAATTTATAATGAAACAAGAAACTGCAAAGGGAAAACCGAAAAGCAATAGGAAATGAAGATAACATACAAAGGTAAGAATAGAGAGACAAAGTAGGGAGAAATGATTCGGGTGTTGATATTTTTTGGACTATAAGAGATTTGCTGAAGACTTGTTCAGTGTTCGTGAATTGTGAGATTTTTAGAAACGGAGAAAATAAAGGAAAAGAAAATGAAAGGATTTTACACTGCTGTTGTTACTTGTGAGTTATATAAGAAACTAGCACTTCGCCCGTGCCTCCGGCACTGCAAAAAGCGGGGAAGAAGAAGAAAGGGGAAGGAGGGAAGAAGAAAGGGGAAAGAGGGTAGAAATATAAAGGAAGGGTTAGATTTATCCGAAACTTTGGACGGTCCGGATGATTTAAGAGGTTGAGCGGGAAAAATTTTAGATTCAAAATCATTTGTGTTTTATTATATAGATGAAATGGGTTAAATGCTTTTTTTGTCATTGTATTTTATGTTAACTTACAAATAGATAACTGAACTTTTTTTTCTTACAGTCAACTCACTGAACTGATATTTACTTACAATCCATCAAAAAATCCGTCAAGTCCTTTGACTTTAAACGGAAATTGACACCTAGGCTGCTGAGTATTAAAAAAATGTTGACGTGGAAATAATAATGTGATGTGGTCGTGCTTATGTGGATATGGAGGGAAATATTCCCTCCCAAATTGCCCTTGGTGGACCCCACATGTACAACACATACGTATTCGTTGGAATCCAAATCGACTTTAATCTGATTCATTTCGACTGTGTAAGAAAATCTGAAAAGAAAAAAAAAACCTCACCGATCAAATCGATCCAACAATTGAAAGAGTCTGATCCTCACATTTCATCAAATCGATCCTCACGAATGATCAAATCGATCCTCACACTCGATAAATCGTGGAGAAATTTGAATTGTTGGTCCATTGAGATTAACGGTCGACAGGTATGGCCCTTTGTCCCCTCTTCTGACTTAGAACAATTTTTATTGTTCTATTGTTGCAGTATTGTCCATTTTTCATAAACCCTAGGTTGATTTAGGTGGAAAGTTTTAATTTTTTTTCTGTCTTTGTTAAAGATTCTCTTCTTTTCAAAATTTTAAAACCCTTCTTTATGATAAGCACTACTACATATACATATATATTATACATATACTATATATGTATATATATACACATTTACCCCATGCATGCTCTGTTTGATATTTACAGATGGATACATGTACATATTATATATGTTGATTATATTTAAGAGTAATATATACATTATATATATACATATACCCCATGTAAGCTGCTATTAGGTTGATAATTTGTTTTTATTTTATATTGTATGTTCTGTTTTTCATTATTTTTTATATTTGTGTGCAGATGGATACTATTGTGCAATTGAATGTACATTATGGTGGGAAGTTCATCTATGCTTCTTTATGTGACTACGTGGGAGGTAATGTTTATAACGTGCCATGTTTGGATGCTGATTATATATGTATGGGTGCTATAGATAACTTAGCTACTGAACTCAATTATCATCCTAAATCAAGTGTTTATTTTAAAATTGATGGTGTAGATATTAAAAATGGGGTTAGACTTGTTTATGATGATGCTAGTATAAGAGATATGGTTAATATTTGCTTGCCACATGGTGTAATTGATGTCTATGTAGACCATGTATTACCATATAATACTGATCAAACCTCCATATTGGATGAGCATAATAGTATTAATGTGACTAAAACTGTAGCTAATAATGTAGATGAAAATGTGAATGAGGAAGGTGTTGGTGAAGGTGAAGGTGAAGGTGAGGGTGAAAGTGATAATGTAGACAGTGTGACTGGGGAGAAGGTGAGTGATAGAAGGAATATAAACTGTCAGAATGTCAAAAAGAGTGCTAAAAGGAAGTCCAAAAGAGGTAAACAAAGGGTTATTGAGGAGGAATGTTATGAGACAAATACCTCTGATAGTGATTTTGATGAAGAATGTAGTAACGAAGAATTAGTAGAAAGTAGGAGGAGATGTAGGGAGTATAAGAGGGAGATAAAAAAGAACACAGAGTTGGAGGATGTAAACACAGAGTTGGTAGATGAGGGGCATGAGGCAGGAAATGAGAGAGAGGAAGGAGAAAATCAGGGAAATGAGGGAGATGAAGTGAATGATGGAGATGAAGAGGGTGAGGATGAGAGAGAAAATGAGGGAAAATAATTTGGGAATGATGGTGAGAACACTGATTCAGATGATGCATCATGGCAAAGTGAATATGAGAACAGTGATGTGCTAAGGTCTCTTTCTGAGAGCAGTGAACAAGATGAGGATGTTTGCTATGTAGGGCCTCTTCCTAGTAAAGAAACAAGAAAGACAGTTGAGGTTTACAACAAGAAGACTAAAAAGAAGTTGATAAAGTTTAAGGAGTACATGACATTTTCTAACATTAGAGAGTTTAAAGATGTCATGAGAGAGTACTCCATTGCAAATGGGAGAAAATTATGGTATTCAGTCAATGATTCCCAAAGATGCCAAGTTAGGTGTGATAAAGGATGTCCATGGAAAGTATGGGCTATTTACATACAAGGAACTGATACATGGCAGATTAAGTCTATCTTAGACATTCACAATTGCACCGGGATCTTCAAAAATAAGCTGGCTACAGTCAGGTACTTGGTTGAGTATTATGGGGATAGGATTAGGAGGAATCCTAGCTGGAAATTGAGGGAGATGCAAGAAGAGGTAAAGTTGAAACTGAAGTTGGATGTTACAGGTGTGAAGTGCATGAGGGTTAGATAATTAGCATTGCAGGGGATTCAACAGGTCATGAAGGATCATTATGCAAGGGTGTGGGACTTTGGGGCTGAGATAGTTAAAAGTAATAAGAATAATACAATTGACATAAAAACAACAAGATTGAATCCTAAAGATGAGCTCAAATTTAAGAGATTTTATGTTTGCTATGATGCTTTTAAAAAGGGTTGGAAAGCTAGATGTAGGCCTGTTATTGGCTTGGGTGGCTGTTTTCTTAAAACAGTGTGTGGTGGGCAGCTTCTATCTGTAGTGGGCAGGGATGGAAACAATCAAATGTTTCCTATAGCTGTGGGCGTGGTGGAGAGTGAGAATTATGAAAGCTGGACTTGGTTCATGCACTTGTTGGTGTCTGATCTTACTTTGGGAGATGGCTATGGGCTGACTTTAATATCTGACCAACAAAAGGTTAGCATATTTGTTAATAACTACAAGACACATCATTATTTATTTTTTGAAACTGTGGGCATGTGCATTTATCTAACAATTCATATTTTCAAGGATTGAAAGGGGCTATTCAGGATCTTCTTCCTCATGCAGAGCATAGAAACTGTGCAAGACACATTTATGCAAATTGGAGGAAGAAGTATCCTTCCCAAGCACTTGAAGCAGCATTTTGGGAGGCATCCATGGTAACTCATACTATAGCACACAAAAGGGCAATGAGGGAGGTTAAAAGGTTATCAATTGCTGCACATGAGCAGAGCAAGATCCCAAAGTTTGGTCCAAGGCATTCTTTGAAACTCACTCAAAGACTGACAGTGTGGAAAATAACATGTCCGAGTGCTTCAATGCATGGATTATAAAGGCAAGATATATGTCAGTGCTACACATGCTAGCTGAGATACATGATCAAATTATGGTGAGGTTGCACCAGAAAAGAGATGCAATGATGAAGACTGGAGACTTAATCTGCCCAAGGATTAAGAAGAAATTGGATGTAGCTATCTTAGACTCTGCAAATTGTGAAGCTTTATGGGATGGACACTCAAAGTTCCAAGTAAAGGAGAGGGGAAGGGGAGGATACACTGTTAATCTTGAGGAGAAAAGTTATGCATGTAGGGTGTGAGATTTGACAGGAATCCCTTGTTCCCATGCTGTTAGGGCAATTCATTCTTTCTATGGAAACCCAATAGATTATGTGGCTTACTGGTACACTAGGGACACTTATATGAAAACTTATTCTCATACCTTAGAAGTATTGAATGGGGAAGATTTTTGGGACTTTACTGAATGTGATATCTTGTTGCCTCCACCTATGAAAAAGAAGTTGAAGGGAAGGCCACAAAGATTAAGAAGAAAAGAGCAGTGGGAAGATGGAGCAAATAGCAGTGGAAAGGTGGGTAGGGTGTCAAGGAAAGGGAGGAAGATGCACTACAATATATGTTATGGAGAGGGTCACAATCGAGCCAAGTATCCAAAGCACCCAACTCTGCCTAAAAATTACATTCATAATCATAACCTCAAGTCCCCAAGGCGAAAAGGAAGAGCAGAAAAGCCATCTAATCCACCTACTGAAGATGCTGTAATTTTTTTTAAATATATGCATTTTCATTTTCATATAAGTTTTATTAATTGTTTCTGTTTTATTCCATAGGGTACTGAAATAGTTAAAAGGGCTGACAATGCAAGTGAGATTGGAAAAGGGAAAGACAAAATTACCTATATATAAGTATAAGTTCAACCACAATTGGTTTTTTAGTATTATTGATAACTGTTAAATCTAATTTACATTAACTCTTGTGTACTTCTAAATAGATGCCAACTTTTACACCACCAACTATGGAAGGCTGCACTCCACCATCTTCTACACCACCAAACCAGGGACATACAAGGAAAAGACAAGCAAATACTCGAGGG
This sequence comes from Aralia elata, assembly GCA_034770075.1. NCBI lineage: Eukaryota > Viridiplantae > Streptophyta > Magnoliopsida > Apiales > Araliaceae > Aralia > Aralia elata. Next base: position 49,145 of record JAVJAP010000356.1, on the reverse strand, counting down.
TCACAATCTTCAACATGCAGACCATTTAAAACACCAAAGCAGATGGATGGAAGTAACACAAAACAGTAGCAGTAACATGCAAGGAAGAATATTTATGTTATATATTTTGGGATATATGTATGGGATAGCTTTTGGTATAGTTTCTAAATATTGGTAATATGTATGGGATAGCTTTTGGTATACTTTTGGGATAACTGGTGATACTTTTTTGGTATAGTTTCTGAATTGGTATGGGATAGCTGATTATATATGTATGGTATACCTTCTGAGTTGGTATAATTTGGTAATTATTTTTGGATAAATTGTACCAACTGATGCAAGGAAGCTAACTTAATTTATTGTAATGTTATAAATTGATCAATGTTATATGCCTGATAGTTATCAATGTTATTGACTGATTATCAGTGTATTTCAGTTTGGTTTGATTATCAATTTATTATGGTGAGATTGTGACATTTATTGTTGTGGTTTGGTTATCAATTGATCCCAAGGTTTGGTGCAAATATGGAAATTATGGTGCAATCAGGGTTCAACCATCCATCCCAACTTAAAAATGTCATACCAAATACACAATGTTCTGTTCAAAATGCTCTGTTTTTTCATTTCATTCATTAAAATCATAACCAAACTTCCATAATTACAATAAAAAAAACAATCATAACCTTCAAACACCAAACTTCCAGTTACAATAACAAAACATCAACCATCTCAACTTAAAAATACCATACCAAATTCAAAAAAGGAGCAAAATGCTCTGTTTTTCCATTTCATTCATTAAAATCATAACCAAACTTCCATAATTACAATAAAAAAATAAAATCATAACCTTCAAACACCAAACTTCCATAGTTACAATAAAAAAACATCAATCATCCCAAAACATTACATTCATGTTGTCGAATGTTGTTTTACACCACTATTACTAAAAAAATTAAAAACATCAACCATGAATAAATTAGAACAATCCACATCCTTCTGAGTTTTTTTATTTTTTGGGCATTTTCCCTCTTCAATTCTTTGATCACACTTGATTCACTTCCATTCTCAAAGAATTTCAGCCTTTGTATTTCTTCGTTCACAAAGCATAGTTCATCCCTCAATTTTTTTATCACTTTCCTTGATCTTTCAGTGAATGGAGGATCACACCACTTGAAAAATCCACAATAATTATTTTTATCCTTGTCAACAGAACAATAAAAAAAGATTTGTGAGGGAAAATTAGCTAAAATCAACGAATCTTGTGAGGGAAAATATATTGCAAATTAAAATACCTTGTATCTGCTACAACCAACGAATCTTCTACCTGGATTTAGGGTTCCTTCTTTCCAAGCTTCCCATATGGGTGCAACGATTCCACAACGGCAAAGGATTGGAGAAGAAAATGAGGACTCGCGCTCAGAATCTGAAGATTTAGTCACCAATTTCCTTTTGTAAGAAATGTCTACTCCACTTGAGGTACTCATCTCAAGAAACGCAGCAACGGATTGTTAGTAGCAATTGAAGAAGTAGTCAACTGAACCCAATGACCACCATGAACCCTTAATTTTCCTCCCTTTTGAGTTTTGTACGTTATTTATCATGAATAATTTGTTGGGTGGATTGGATCTTTGTTGGGTAGGTTTGTTTTCCATGGGTGGGTTATAACTAAAGTGTTAAAATCAGTTACAGCTCAGCTCCAGCTTGGATTAAGTGGGACATGGCGCGGAACACGTCACTCTCCCGTTAAGTCAATTAACGTCTGTTACGAAAATTCAAATTTTTGTAAGTAAATAACAGTTCAGTGAGTTGACTGTAAGAAAAAAAAGTTCAGTTATCTACTTGTAAGTTGACATAAAGTACAATGACCAAAAAAGTATTTAACCCGAAAAGAAATATGGTAATTGAATTTCTTCTCTTTATATTGGGAGTTTTTTCTTTCCTTTTTTTTCCCTTTGAATGCTTAATATTGTGAACTAAGAAAATAAATAGTTTAAAATTTATGAAAGAAAATAAAAGGCCTAAATATGGATTAATACCCTGAACTTTTAATGTTTTTCCACTTTGGGGATTGTCTTCTCAATTTTTTCAATTAGGGGATTAAACTTTTAATTTTTCCCACTTTGGGGATTGTCTTCTCAATTTTTTCCATTAGAGGATTAAAATTTTAAATTTTGAACATTTAACATTTATTCAATTAATTTTTTATACCAAAAAGGATAAACATAAGACCATTATTAATTTTAATTTAAAAATTTGTCATTAAATTTACTTTAAGAAATAAAATTTACCAAAAAAAATAAATTTAAAAAGTTAATAATTTACCAAAAAGGGTAAAATTATCATTAAATTTACTTTAAAAAATTAATAATGGTTTTATATTAAAATTATAATAATAATAATTTACTTTAAAATTAATAATGGTCCTATATTTACCTTTTTGGTACAAAAAATTAATTGAATAAATGTTAAAAATGAGACTTAATATTACACATAAGTATTTTTTAGTCATGTGTCGCTATTATGTCATCAATTTTCTGACGTGACACTATCAATTAAATGTAATCATAAAAAATTAAAAATTTAATCCCCTAATAGAAAAAATTGAGAAGATAATCCTTAAAGTGAAAAAAATTAAAATTTTAATCCCCTAATTGAAAAAATTGAGAAGACAATCCCCAAAGTAGAAAAAAATTAGTAAAAGTTTAATTCCCTAATTGAAAAAATTGAGAAGACAATCCCCAGAGTGAAAAAACATTAAAAGTTCAGGGTATTAATTCATATTTAGGCCAAAATAAAATAAAAGAAAGTGAGTAAATTTCTTTTTCTTTGTTTTACGAAGTTTGGTAGGAAAATTTAACTTATCATATATTTTTATTTATTTTTATAAAATTATTTTTGATAAATCTTTCCATTTTGACTCCCTTTATGGTTCTCCAGCCCCTTTTCAAATTCCCCTACACCTTAGGTGGAGTTTGGTTCCCTTTACAGTTTCCCAGCCCCCTTTTCAAATTCCCTTGTGTCTTAGGTGGAGTTTGGTTCGCCGAATAGAAATTTAGTGTAATGTAAGAGTTTATGTAATATATTAGAGTTGTAATGTAATGATAATAGGTTATTACCACATATTTATTTGGTTCGTTCTTAGTATTTGTGTAGTAATTATAATTTATTACAGTATGTTCAAAATTTTGTTTTGTTCATTAAATTACATTATTGTATGTAATAAATAAATTAAATAGTAAGTCAAAATGTCAAATGAGTTGTGCAGTACTTAAATTTATTTGTATCTTATTTGATTTGACGATGAACTAAAAAGTAATTTATATTTATAAATCAGTATTCTTTTGTAAAGTCCTTATGAGAAGTTAATATGTAAAAAAACTTAGTTAGGAATCAAATTTGTTAAGTTGATCCAATTCGTAGAGCTATAAGTTGTAATCCTTGTAATCATCAAAGGTTGATAGTAGAGAATGACTCTGACCTTGCAATGCTGCTAAAAAGCTCTTTAGTTTGTAAGAAGATGATCGTAGAACAAGTCTATAGACCATCAAGTTCGTAAAGCACCTACGCACATTGTAGAGCATGAAACTTTAAATTGTAGAAACTATACTGAAAATAAGTTACTCTACTATTTGGTGAAGTAACTCTACGATATGAGAAAATCGTAGAGCATCTAGATTTTGACAGTCAATATCAGACTATGACAAGGTCCTATTCCTAGGATTGAAGATATCAAAGTTGATCCTCCCAAAGGTTTTCGATAAAAACAAGGAAGCTTGTAGCTCTATCTAATAGCTATACCAGCAAGGACAATGACACGTATCTACAACTGCACATTGCTCAGTATTGTAGATAACGACCTGAGGTGGTCCTAGCAGCAGTACCGGGCCTGGGCTAAAGTATGCGGTGCCCAAGCTTTAGGCCCTTAAATATTGGTAAATTTTTAGGGCCCCCAAATTTCAAATTTCTAATGGCAGTTTTGTAATTTCTTTTAAGTTGTAATAGTACAAACCTACATAGACATAACAATCATTCAGCAGCAGCCAACAGACTTAGACTTTTCAAATTCCATCGGCATCTCTATTCTCCATGACTCCATCACCATCAGTGACTTCAACAGCAGCCGACATCTCCATTCTCCATAACTCCTTCTCATGGCTCATAAATTTCAAGCTAATTTTAGGTATTAATTCTATTTTTTGGAGTTTTGAAATTAATTATTTTGTTTATGAGATATTGAGATTTAGAAGTATTGTTTAATTTAATTGGGTTTGATGACTGATTAAGTAGATTTGTTTATGCTATTATGGATTATTGGATTTGTTTATGCTATTATGAAGTGAAAAATTTATTTTCTTTTGGGTTTTTTTTAATTGATTGGGAGTAGTGTTAGACTCTTATTCTCTAAATAAAGGAGGCCCTATTTGATAATTAATTTATAGATAATCACAAGATTATGGTGGAATTTTGCAGATTTTTAAACTTTAATTCACCATGGCTCCTAAAAAGTATATGTCTGGATCTAAAAAAAAGAAAAAAAAAAAAAACGGATAAATTCGTTTAGTCTCAAGCGGGTTCACTCGATAAATTTTTTGGTAGTAAGAAACAAAAGGAGAGTTCTAGTGGATTTGAACAGTCAAAGAATGAAGAACAGATAGTAGATACGGGAAATGAAGAACAAGAAAAATTAGTGGAAGATACGAATGTCCTCGCAAAGGAACCAAATGAATACGTTTTTTTTATGCTTATCTTATTAGCAACTCGAAAATGGCCCATTTTTTTGTTGTTGCTTTAAGTCTTTAAAAACTCAGGGCCGACCCAGCCTAGCAGACAACAATTAGAGTCAATGATAAGAATTCAACAAGTGTCCTAGACAAGATGGAGCAATGGTAAAAATCACAACGGGAAGATCCCAAGGAAGCTCTATAAAAGGGCAGCAAACTTCAAGCATAGAACAAGAATTGAATCAAGCCAAAAACGTTGTCTCTCTAAAAGTTCAAACAGTTTCTTAGGTGGTGTTTGATTGCATCTTAATGTATCTTAACAGCTCATCTCTTAATGCATCTTAAGAGCCTATATTTTTGTATTAAGACGTCTTCTGAATAGTTTATACTCATATTTGTATCTTAACTATTCAGAGGACCTCTTAATACAAAGATATGGGCAGTTAAAATGTATTAAGAGGTGGACTGTTAAGATGTATTAAGATATAATCAAACACCACCTTACTCTATGATTCTAATAAAGTTCAACTGATGCTAAGTTATTCGATCAAGAAGCTCATTGTCACTTAGCAGCACCTCATAACAACTTCATTCCTTTATAATTGTGATTGTGATCATTGTAAACGAAGTCTTTCTGACTTGAAGTATTCTCAGTGAATCAGCTGTAAAATAGTTCTAAGTGGACTGAAATCTCAGTGATTACCTCTCCTTTAGTAGAATATCCCTACTCTCGGAGTATAAGAGAGGATTAGAAGACTTTTGTACTCCGAACCTCTTAAAAATCTGTTGTGTTCTTTACATTCCTGCATTTCATTTATTCTGCTACTCTACCTTTTTTGTCAGTGACTGTTTTCACATTTTTGCTAAATTTATAACTGAAATTTTCATTATATCTTTGAAAGGGCATTTTCAAATATCATTCTGCTGCATATATTAAATTAGTTATCTATTTAACTATCTGGTAATTATTAATTAAAAAGAAATTTTGAAAAAAAATCTATTCAATCCCCATTCTAGATTCTTTCTTCTGCTTCTAAGAACAACAAATAGTAATCATTACTGTTTTATCTTTTATGACTTATTGCATTACAAACGTAATGAGCTAATACATCCTTTGGTGAGTGTAATGAAAAACATTCAAATTGACGTAATCGTAAAACTCCCATAATAAGGTAATTAATACCTTATATATAATAGGCCGATAAGAGATCTTAATTTTAAATAATTGTGAGCTGACTCGGATAGTCTCTGAGTTAACTCGGATGATGACATTGGCAATAACAAATCCCTTTAACCAAGGTGAAATGACTTTTAGTATGTATGCATCTATTCATACTAAATTCTCAAGTTAAGATTTTGGTTTGTATGCATGTATTCATATTAAGCTCTGTGACTAGTTATATGTATGTTATTACTTATTAGATGTTATAATGCATATATCACTCCTATAAAAAAGACAACTAAGAATAGGTTGAAGTGTTATTCAATGTTCTTGCATGACCACTCTACTTTGTTACATCATTTGGATATAAATCCTTTGGATTTCTAATCAGCGATCAAAAGTTTTATGACTAAACTATTATATTTTAAATCTTCCAAAGTATTGGAATATACACTAATTTGAATTTTGTTTGGATAATTACTTTATTAATTTCGACAAACAAAACACTCTAATTTAGATGTTAGTGTGCCTTCATCAGAAGGTGATAGTTTCTCTTCTAGCCACCATCGTCGCTATCAAGCTCCGCCGTAAACTGTCGTCTAATCACCACCACCACCATAGCAATATTCAACAATTGAAGGTGAAATCTCTTATCTCACGGGTACCTTTTATCTCTCTCTATATTTGTGATATCATTTTTAGATTTATATTCGCTATATGTACTTACTATTTTTATATGTTATAAACGATATTTTCAAATGGATAATTTCTATGTCGTTCATTTTACTTAGTCACATAAATATTTTGATCAAATATTATTTCTAATATAAACAATTGTTAATAAACAAAATCTGTGTCTTGCACGGGCTATTATACTAGTACATATAATAGGTGAATCAAACAAAAAAACATGTCAAATAAATATAAAAGTTTATTGTAATACAGAACTATTACATTAATTTGACGTGACGCAAACTAAACACGTCTTAGAATTATTTTATTTTTTATAAAAAAAACACTTTCTTATAAAATAAAACCTTTCTTTCTCACGGAACTCTCGAACAAAAAGTGTAGTCCTTGTTCATTGAACTTTATTAAGAAACATCAAATATAGAAGATATGAATTTAAAATATGGAAGAAAAAGGTTTAAAGATAATGTAATATAATACAAACTAATCATTTGAATTACTGTGGGAGTCTGGGAGAGCGTCAAGTGCTGATGGTTTAAGCAAATTGACCTGTTTCGTTGCATACAGTGTGCAGGATATACTTCGCGCTTAGGTGTACATTTGGGAGATAGATTACAAATAAAATCTATATTGTAGCTAGTGTTTTAGCTGATTGTATGGGATTGATCCTATATATTCCCTCTGCTTTAAATTATAATATTATTATTAAATTTTGAAAGTTAATTTAAAAAAATTTAAACTCAAAATTGATTAAATAATAATAATAATAATAAAATTATGAAAAAATAAATTTTATAATTAGTAGTATCTTTTAAATAATTTATTATATTTATCATTGTATTAATTAAAATTAAATAAATTTATTTTAATTATAAATTAACTTTAAAAAAATCAATAATAATTTTATATTTAATACTGAGGGAGTATAATTTTTTTATTATTATACTTTGGTTTCCAAAATAAATTAATACAAAAGTGAAATACAAAACGATATGTATGATCGTGGTTAGTTATAATTATTAGGTTCAACCACGTATAGTAAATCATTAACTAATTACAATTTATATATATTCGGTTGGGACATTAAGAAAATAATTAATAAAATATTAAATATTTACTCATGTATAAAATTTTAAATTATATATTGTAGATTCGTTTAGTCAACTCTTAAGGTCAACAATACTTTTTAAATGTTCTAAAGTTTGTGCTTAGGTAAAGTGTCCAACTTAAATCAATTGATTATAACCGGAAAAACTTATCAAGTTCCAGATTGACTTTGCACCTCTTTATTATACGATGCCACATGCAATGGACACGCAAGGCAAAGGGACATGCAAGTCAACACAATGAACACATGGCGACGAGAAATATATAGGCCATTGGCCATATAAAATCTTAGTTATAATACAACCACGAAACATTCAACTTAAAATTAATTAATTTTATAAAAATTTGACAGTTAATTTGATGTAAACAAATTTTTTAAGTTTTTTTATGTTTCCCTTTTTATCCTTTTCATTCTTAATAATTCTATCAAACTAAAAGTTATTTAGTTTTTAATCCTTACTTTCTCTCTACTCTCTCTTATTCATCTCATTTTAATCAAACTGACAATTATTTAGTTTTTTTTATCCCTCTCTTTCTTCCCCTCTATTATTCATCTTATTAAATCGCACATTTTGAAAAGACTCATAAGCAGCCCCTGCCTTGCATAAGGTAATTAGCTTCTATCTTTAAAAAGTTAAATGAGAGATTAACCGTTTAAAAAAAAAAAAAAATCTTAGTACTCATTTTGTGATGGAGGTACACACATTTGTATTTCAATGATTTATACTTGCAATGAGTGGCACCTTTCTAGTTTCTATGCTTGTATCCCGGCCAAAAACTTAAACACCCTTCCGTTCACCTCAAAAACACTTACTCCAGCAGTCTTGGCAACCTCCGTACTATCATTCATCATCGCCCTCCATTTATTTGCTTTATCCCACTGATTGCATGACGCGTACAAGTTGGCTACCATCATATACTCCCCATCACTCAAATGATCATTCCTTTCGGAAACCAGTTTCACCACTTTCTCTCCAATCTCAAGATCTCCATAATTCACACAAGCACTTAACAACGCGCTCAAGACAGTTTTCCCTGATTCAAATGGCATCGAATCAATGAGTCGAAGTGCACTTTCAAGAAATCCGGCTCGCCCCAGAAGATCAACAATGCATCCATAATGCTCCATTTTGGGAATTACTCCATAATCTCTTTCCATACAACTGAAGAACTTACAACCCTCTTTTACCAATCCGGCATGACTGCATGCATTAAGTAGGGCAATAAAAGTTACATCGTCGGGTTTTATGTGATTCTCTCTCATGTCATTGTAAAAGTTCAGAGACGCAGAGCCGTAGCCATGAAGGGCAAGTGCAGAGATTACAGCATTCCAACAGTAGATGTTCTTCACTTGGGACTTGTAAAACACCTCTAAAGCGCTCTTTATGCTTCCACATTTGGCATACATATCTATCAATGATGTCGTAACATGAGGACTCGATGCAATACCACATTCATGGGCATAAATGTGTACTTCCCTCCCTTTGTTCAGTGACCCTAAATGGGCACAAGCAGATAGGATAGCGGTAATTGTTAACTGGTCCGGTTCAAACTTCCTGGTTCTCATTTCTTCGAACAGAGAAATAGCATCATCAGCTAGTCCATTACCTAAATATCCCATAATCATTGTGTTCCATGAAACAACATTTCGCTCAGGCATTTCTTCGAATAACTTGTGTGCATCTTCCATATCCCCAGCATTGCAACATGCTAATATCATCGAGTTCCATGAAACAACATCTCTCGCCGGAATTTCATCAAACACCCTTCTGGCACAATCTACTCTCCCAACAACAGCATACCCAGAGACTATAATATTATACGAAAAAAGGTCCTTACAAAGCATCGAATCAAACACTTCCCTTGCATTATCCACATGCCCACAAGAAAGATAAGCATCTAATACAGAGTTCCATGCAATAACATCTTTCACCAACATATTATCAAACACTTTGTGGACATCATCAATGCACCCAAATGATGAATACATGTTTAGTAGAGAAGTTCCCACAAATGGATGATTTGAGAAACCTGATTTAATTGTCTGGCCATGGAGAGTTAACCCAACACTGAGATGAGAAATAATAGCAACTGATTTTAATAAAATAGGGTATGTAAAATTATCAGCAACTACACCAGTCTCTTGCATACATTTGTAAGATAGAAGAGCTTGTTCAGGATTTCCCTCAAGCGCTTGCTTCTTTATAAGCTTGTTCCAACTTTGTGGGTCTGGTGAGGGTGGACTAAAGCTGCAAGAAAACAGAGCCATTGAACAGACAATTATTTACATCATTTTCTAATATTTTGATCTATTTGGGAAGACATAATTTCTACTCTTACCTAATCTTCTTTTATTTGCAACAACAACAACAACAACAAAACACATGAAAAAGGTATCATTTTTATTAGCAATTGAACAAATTTGTCATTATAATTTCATTAGATCATTACTACTAATCTTTGTAAAATGATAATTACATGTTCCATATATTACTTTTTGTTAACGCCAAAATTTCGCTGCGCGTCCAATCATCAAAATACGCGTTAAATCCTGCACAAGAACAAAACCACACTCAGTGAGCTGACGGCTTTCGTCGCCGAGGGATAGCTCCGATGTGAAAATAAGTACAAGTTGTTCAAGGTATTAACAATAGAGGTTTAGCACTTTAGTGAGTAAAGAGTCATCACCTTTGAATTAGAGTTTAGCCTTGTATTTATAGAGATCACACCACCTTCATCGCCCTGTCCCCGAATTGTAGTAGGACTCCTAATTATGGTAATTACTTATGATTGGATAGAACTCAGTCTCTTTAACGAAGGTAAGTTGGATATAATCCTAACTCTTTTCATAGAAACTCAAATTCAGTTAGGAATCTTAGTTTCCTTAACTGTTAAGCAGCCCAACCACGCCACATCTCCCCGTAAAATAAGGCCTACCGGATCCACCCCACCATCATTATTATCTGTACCTCGCAAAACATGCGAACTGAAGCATCCCATCAAAACCCATTTCTCCCCAAAACGAACCGCCTCTCTGATCAAAACACTTTCCCTCTCCTTCTGCAACAACTTTCTCAGGCATCCACAACCATCTTGATGAGGACATCCATAATCCAGGAACCCGTGACACAACCCGAGAAGATCCATTACAATTACCACTTGGACCCGTTACTAGAGCTCGAGCTAAAACCTTCAAAGACGGCCTTAACGGAATAATCCATGAACTATGGAACGAGGTTGGATCAAGCATAGAGGTTATGGAGATGAAGCCCAAGTGTATGAAGCCCGTAAACATGTTGCGAATGGACGTGGCAGACCAAACAGCGAAAGAAAACTGTTTGCTCGGATCAGGTTGACCTCGCCCCGGCGAGAATCTCCAGGCCAATTTTCTCGCCCCGACGAGGTTTTCCCAAGCCAAACCTCTCGCCCCGGCGAGAGGCTCGCCCCGGCGAGAAATCTTCAGTTCAAATCTCTCGCCCCGGCGAGAACCTCCTGGATGCAATTTGTTATTTTTTGACTTTCTTGATTTTCGAACCTTCTTTCATCCAAAACATGATATCAGTATTTAGGATCAATTAAATGTGTTCTGATTACAACATTTCCATATTTGTGTGCTTGTATTTCAAAGAGTGTGTGCTTCTAGAAGCTTCTAGTTTGTTTCTAAAACTAGTATAAATAGGTGCTATTGTAAACTTGAATGGTCACCAATTAATATTCAGATTATCATCATTATTGTGAGATTGTTCTCTTCTTGTGGTTCTTGAGAATTCTTAAGTATTCCTTAGTTTTTCTTTGAGATTCATATTCGACTTATCATACAACCAATCATAGTTGTGTGTGGCGTCTTCTACCGCATCAATCGTCGATTGTACCAAGATTACCGCTTCAACATAAGCGAGGGGTCGAGGTGTCGTTGGTGTTCATCCTACGCAAACTTCCTAAGCAAGCAATTATACCAAGATTACCGTCTATATATAGGCGAGGGGTTAAGGTGTTGCAAGCTATCCATCCGATCAACTTGTTAAAAACGATCCGGGCGACGACCACCTCACGCAAGCGTGCCGTGGAGTCTATCATTTGGTATCAAAGCTAAGTTTCCTATCAAGTTACTTATCTTTACTTCTATTGTTGAATTATAGTCAAAAAAAAACTACATAAAAATATATAGCAGAAAATTTGTATTGTTGAATTGCTATCGTTGGGATTTTTATTTGCAAGAATCATATTTGGCGGTTGGAAGTCTTGTGGAGAGTCGTACTTTCTATATTATGTTTTTGATAAGTTATTATTGAATTGTAATTAGAGACTTGAGGTAATATTTGTGAGAATTCAAAACGAACCTATTAGAGAGAACTACGAGCGGAAAAAGGCAAGAGTAGTAAGTTTGATTGAGGGTAAAAGCCTAATTGTGTGATACACGAGCGTTTCCTATTTGTGTGATATATTGTTTGAGTGAAACACGTAAGGGAGTGGTGAGGAACTTGTTTTCTACTAATCTTTATTTTGCAGGAAATATGTCTAACACAAGAGATAAGACAATTGAAAATGAACCTTCTACATCGAATTTTGACCCAAAACTCATGATGGAGGCTATGATGAAAGAATTTTCTAGACAATTGGGGATGGCTATGGAACAAGTGCATGATCGCATCGATCAATTGAGTGACACTCGAGGGGAACGAACTCAAATCCCTTCCGGGTGGGCGCCCCAAAAGGAAAAAAAAACCCAACAAAAGGAAGCAAGGCTAGAGGAAACAAATTACTATGATGAAAGATTTAGTGAGGAAGAGGATCGAGAAACTGACTTTATCCCTAGGAGACATTTTGCAAGGGATAGAGGCGGCCGAAATCGAGAGGACAACAATCTTGAAAGCATCAAAATGAAAATTCCCACATTCCAAGGCAGAAGTGATCCCGAGGCTTACTTAGATTGGGAGAAGAAAATGGAGTGGATCTTTGAATGTTCACAACTACTCGGATCTCAAGAAAGTTAGAATTGCAGCTACGAATTTTTCAGACTATGCAGTTTACTTGGTGGGATCAATTAATGACCAGCCGAAGGAGGTGCAGGGAACGTCCAATAGAGACTTGGGCAGAAATGAAAGCTTGTAATGAAAAAGAGGTTTGTCCCAAGCCACTACTATCGAGATCTGTTTTCGAAACTTACAAAATTTGAGACAGGGAAGCAAGAGTGTGGAGGACTACTTCAAGGAAATTGGAGATGCTAATGTCTAGAGCTGACATCGACGAGGATAATGAGGCAAACCATGGCCCGATTTTCAGCAGGTTTTAAATTGGGATATTACAGATTTGGTGGAGCGTCCAACATTATGTGGTGTTGGAAAGACATGGTGCACCATGGCTATCAAAAATAGAGAAGCAACTTAAGAGGAGAGGTGGCCAGCGAACAAATCCTACCACAGGTTTCATCATGGAAACCCCAATAATGTGAAAGCGTGAGGAAAAGCCATCTACTTTCAAGCCAAAGCCAGAAATCAAGCAAGGAGCAACTACTTAAGTTAGTGCAAGGTAAAAACTAATACACCTTTCTACTAGTCGTAATCGAGATATTGTATGCTTTTAAAAATGTCAAGGCAGGGGACATATTGCAAATCAATGCCTAAATCAAAGAACTATGTTATTGCTTGATAATGGGGATTTGGAGACCGAGGAAGAAGATAGTGACAATGACTCTATGCCACCATTGGAGGAAGATAGAGAGATTGCTATGCATGGCGAAGTATTGGTCACACGGAGAATGCTTAGTACACAGGCAAAAGAAGAAAGCAGCGAGCAAAGAGAGAATCTGTTTCATAACTAGATGCATGGGTAAATGGTAAGATTTGTTGTGTTGTAATTGATGGTGGGAGTTGGTACAAATGTAGCAAGCATCACAATGGTAGAGAAATTGGGACTCACAACATCCAAACACCTTCACCCATACCGATTACAGTGGCTCAATGACAGCGGCGACATCAAAGTTACCAAGCAAGTATCCGTTCCGTTTACAATTGGGAAGTATGTTGATGAGATTCTTTGTGATGTAGTTTCCTATGCAGGCAGGTCATAATTTACTACTTGGGAGACCTTGGCAGTTTGATCGGCGAGTAAAACACACGATGTTTCACTAATGAGTACTCTCTTTGTTCATAATCAAAGAAAAGTTACTTGTGTCCCATGTCACCAAAACAAGTGCACGAGGATCAAATACACTTGCAGAGAGATCATGAAAAGAAAACAAAAGAGAGAGAAAAAAAAGAAAGAAAGAGAGAAAAACAAACATTTTTGCAAAAAGGAGTGATGTAAGGCGAGCTTTGGATTCAAAAAAGCCAATGATTATACTTCGGTTATAAGGAGGCACTTTTAAAATACTAACGCTTAATAATCCTTCTTTGCCTAGTGTTGTTTCTGCTCTTTTACAGGATTATCAGGATGTATTTCCCAGGAACTTCCACAGGGATTACCACCAATTCGGGGAATTGAGCATCAAATTGACTTTGTCCCAGGCGTGACCATCCCAAATCGCCCGGCATACCGAAGCGAATCCCGAGGAAACAAAGGAATTGCAAAGGCAAGTTGACGAGCTATTGGACAAAGGTTTTGTGAGGGAAAGCATGAGTCCATGTGCGGTTCCAGTTATTTTAGTGCCTAAGAAAGATGGGAAGTGGCGTATGTGCATTGATTGTCGAGACGGGTAAATAACAATCACTGGTAAAATATCGGCATCCCCATTCCTAGGTTAGATGACATGTTAGATGAATTGCATGGATTCTTGTGTGTGTTTTCTAAAATATGACTTAAAGAGTGGCTATTTTTTTTCATCAGATTAGAATGCATGAAGGGGATGAATGGAAAACTGGCTTTTAAAACAAAATATGGGTTATATGAGTGGTTTAGTCTTACCGTTTTGGCTTAAACTAACGCTTCCTACGCACATTACATGAGACTAATGAACCATGTTTTGCGATCCTTCATTGTGAAAGTTTGTAGTCTGTTCTACTTTGATGATATCTTGTAATCTATAGCAAAGATTTAGTTTGAGCATGCATTGCGATATAAAATTCTGTCCTAGATGTGCTTCGGAAAAGAAAAAATTGGTATGTTAATATGGACAAAATGCACCATTTTGTAAGCGTGATCGAGTTGTGTTTCTTGGTTTTGGTTGTTAGCAACACAGGGGAGATACAGGTGTTGACGAATGAGAAAGGTACGTGCAATTCCCAAGAATGGCCAACTCCCTACTAATGTCAGTACAAGATTCTGTAGCTTTCATGGACACACCGCCAAGTTTCTATAGACCGGTTTGGTAAAGGAAACGTCATCAGCGAAGTCCACAACACCACTACTCACCGAAGTAAATCAAAAAGAGTGTATGATTCAAGTAGGGGTGATGCACAGGAAAATGCGTTTAATTTGATTAAAGAAAAAATTAATTAACGCTGCCTTTACCCTTGTATTGCCTAATTTCACTAAACACCTTTGAAATTATTGAAATGTGGATGCTTCAGGTTTAAGGCATTGGAGCTGTGTTAGATGCAAGAAAGGAGAAACCAGTTGGCAATATTTCAGTGAAAAATTTGAGTGGGAAAGCCAGCTTTGAACAATCCTACTATGACTATACAAGATTATATGCCCTTATGTTTCGAATTCTTTTGGAGACATTGGCAACCATTACCTGTGGCCTAAGGAATTTGTGTTGATTCACACAGATCATGGAATCATTGAAATATTTGAACAGGGCCAACACAAGTTGTGAACAAGAGGACATGCCCGATGAATGGAAGTTCATCGAGGACGTTTCCCGTATGTCATATCGATATATAGCAAGGTAAAGGAGAATGTCGTTGTCGTCGCTCTTTCGCGAGAGGTATGGTGTTGTTAAATACTCTCGACAACAAAATTACTTGGTTTTGAACAAAATCAACAGAATTATATGTAATAATGAACTATGATTTCCTGTGAAGAGTATTAAAAATTTGTGAAGAAGAATGTTTGTCAGGTAAATACTCTTCAAGATGGATGGGATTCCTTGGTTTCGTGAGAAATCGAGTTGTGTATACCATGCATATTGCTTTACAGTGAATTATTGGTTTCGTGAATCCACATGGGGGAGGTTTGATGGGACATTTTGGTGTTGATACAGACTTTATTTGTATATAACAAGAACATTTTCTATTGGCCCCATATGAAACGAGAATGTGGAAAGCGAATCTTTGGTGATAGATGCACTTTAACATGTCGTCAAGCTAAATCTCGGTGTTTCAACCCCATGGGTTATACCACACCCATTACCTATTTTCGAGTGGGAACCTTGGGATTTGACTTGTCTAATGGACTTTGTATTGGGTTTTACCTAGAGAACTAAGCATGGTCATCCGGAATTCTATAATTTGTGGTTGTGGGATAGGTTTTCAAAAATGGCACAGATAAAATGCACTTTATAACCCATGCCACACAAAACTGATGATGCATCCTATATTGCTGATTTAATTCTTTAGAGACATGTTTGTGCGTCTGGCATGGCATGCCCCGAACAATTGTTTCGAATAGAGATGCTAAATTCTTGAGCTATTTTTGGAAGACATTGTGGTGTAAAATAGGAACTAAACTGTTGTTTTCAACTACATGTCATACACAAAAAGAAGGTCAAACGGAAGTAGTAAATAGAACTTTATCTGCATTATTGAGAGCTATCATTAAAAAGAATATTAAGCTTTGGGAAGAATGTCTACCACATGTTGAGTTTTGCTTATAATAGGTCTGTTTCACTCTGCTACTAAATTCTCACCTTTTGAAATTGTGTATGGCTTTAATCCTTTAACACCATTGGATTTATACACCATTGCCTGTTTCCGAGTATACTAACATGGATGGCAAAAACAAAGCTGATTATGTTAAGACGATACATGAGAAGACAAGACTCAACAATGAGAAGAGGACGGACCAATATGCCAAACAGGCCAACAAGGGTCGGCGTCAAGAAATCTGCGAACCCAGAGATTGGGTGTGGCTACACTTGCGTAAGGAAAGATTTCCTGATCAAAAGGCGTTCGAAAACTACTTCCAAGAGGAGATGGTCCATTTCAAGTGCTTGAACGCATTAACAACAATGCTTACAAATTGGATTTTACCCGGTGAGTATACTGTTGGTGCAACTTTCAATGTTTCTGATATAAGTCCATTTGATGTAGGTGAAGATTTGAGGACAAATCATTTTCAAGACGAGAGGTATGATGAGGACATCCTTAGTTTAGAAGCCCATTACGAAACCCAAGCAGATCCATTGCATATACCACTTGGACCCATTACGAGGACTCGGGCTAAACGCCTCAAAAAAGGACTTAACGGGATGATTCATGAATAATGGAACAAGGTTGGAACAAGTACGGAGAACGTAGAGACGGGATATAAGTACGCGAAGATCATAAACACATTGATAGCAAGTGTACCCAAAGCACCACAATAGACTTCATGTTGCTGAAAACTGACTTTCTTGGATTGCGGGATTCCTTCCCCAAAACAGGGTTCCATGTTTTAGGTAATGGTGTTTACCACCAATTGGTCTCCCTTCCCTAAAACCAAGGTTCCATGTTTTAAGTAATGGTGTTTTCCACCAATTGTTTCCTTTCCTAAAACAAGGTTCCATGTTTTAAGTAATGGTGTTTTCCACCAATTGTTTCCTTCCCTAAAACAAGGTTCCTTGTTTTATGTAATGGTGTTTTTTAGGGTTTGTTTGATTCTAGATTGTTCTCAAGCTTAGTATAAATAAGCTTCATGATGTAATGGTTTAACCAACCAATTTTCAGCATTATCAATATTATTGTGAGTTTGTTTCTCTACTTGTGGTTCTTTGAAGAATTCCAAAGTATTCCTTAGTTTTCTTGAGAGATTCATAATTGACTTATCATACAACCATTCATAGTTGTGTGTGGCGTCTTCTACCGCATCAATCGTCGATTGTACCAAGATTACCGCTTCAATATAAGCGAGGGGTCGAGGTGTCGTTGGTGTTCATCCTACGCATAATTCATTTGCAAGCAATTGTACCAAGATTACCGTCTATCCATCCTATCAAGTTGTTAGAAACGATCCGGGCGACGACCACCTCACGCAAGCGTGCCGTGGAGTTTATCATTAAATTTATTTAATATAATAAATTTATTGCATTAAATAAATTATTATTATTTTATGCATAGTTTCCATTTTTATGGAAAAGATTTTTTGGTATTATACATTATAATATTTAATGTATGTAATGTAATATAGAATGTCATATGTATTAGTAAATATATTATATGTGTATTATGTGTTTTAAGTGGTGGAAAGCAGGAGCTGAGTTTTATTATAAGAGTAACCCCCAAGTATTAAGGCCGAGTCATGAGAGTTATGAAGCTGGAACTGTCAAACAGTTAAGCTAAATAGAGGATAGACCCAACAATCCTATATATACGTATCAAGCAAGTCTAATTTGTGAAGAGCAAGGTTGGATCTCTCTATAAAATCAAAACCGAGGCATCCCATTTTTCTTCTATCTCAGGCTTCTATGTTTACATGTTGTCCAAACTAAGAAAATCCATAAGTTAATAAGGAGCAGTGTCAACCAATTGATTTGGATAAAAATCCTAATTGAAGTAAAGTCTAGCTGAAGAAGGATCTCAGAAGCTGTAATCAAACAATTAAGCAAGATTTTAGCTTAAGAGGTAATATTTTTTCTCTGTTATGTGGATTGGATGGGCTCATAAGTAATTAAAGGAATTATGTATCTATAATTGGTATAAAAGAAGAGATTGATAAAGATAGTGTTAATTGTATATGATTTCCATTGGAAATCTGGAATAGATTATAATTGAAATCCTATGAAAACTAAACTCCTGAATCAATGCCCACTTGTTGTTTGATAGATTGTTTAAATAAAGTTACGTTCTAAAAATCTGAGAATTTAGAGAATTTAATGGATGTATATGATATTTGGTAATGTGAAATAAGAAAGGAACCTTGGTTCTAGTTGTCTAAACTTATGAAAGTGCAGCTAGGAAGCATCATAGATGATTTAGAGTATTGATTTTCAAGCTCTGCAGAAAACAGAGCATGTTTTGGCTCGCATCTAAAGTGGCGCGGCCGTGTCGCTACCAGTCAAAGACCAGCGCGGCCGCGCTGGTCTGCAGAAGTCACAAGATGTGTTTTTTGTGAACTGAACCTTATAGCTTGCATAGATAAGTCGTTTATGATCTAACGATTTAGTCCTTTATAGCCTAGACTAAATATGAAAGCATTGGTATGGTTTGACAATAGATTTCAAAGGAAAAACTATACTGTTTTGAAAGGAAACTTGATGCAAGTAATGTGGGGACCAAAACTGGTATAAAACTTGTTTATCATGTGTTGTAAGTTATGTTATAAGACCCCAGCATGCTAGAAAGTGAGATATGCATTGAAAAGCTCAGTCCTAAGCCTGAATAGGAGTGCGCGACCGCATCACTCTTAGGCTTAAATGCAGCGCAGTCGCACTGTGCTGCAGAACTGACAAGAGATTTTATGTATGGTGCATGTTTAATTGGATCTCTTAAGCCACAATGCATGTTAATAGTAGTAGGTAGACTGACCAAACATAATTTGGCTATGTCAAGAAAGCTAAGTAAAAGATTTCTAAAAAGGAAGCAAATAGTTTTCAAAATGAAAACAAGTGGAATGTAAAGCAGGAGTAAAAGGAAATGCAACTATGAAGTCTTAATTTACTTTAAATGTGGCTGGTTATGTAGGCAACAGGTATGTGTAGTTTATTGATATATGTGTATTAAGTACATATAGCTAATGTATACCTACACATGGATATAGGCGTGTAGGATACGTGAAGCAAAGTTAAGCTAAAACTGTAATCGTAACCTACGAGCAAGGCAAGTATCCTGAACTTGTTTACCCTTGAGCAAATATCTAAACCTCATTCATACTATATGTTGAATGCAATATAAATTCTCTAGAGTTTATTATATTGCAAAATGTTATAAAAGAATCTTCAAGCTTCATGAATCTATGATAAAAGCTTGTTGTGATGCATATTCTTAATATCGATATACATAAGTTGTTTAAAAGTAGTCTAAGCCATTTGATTCGGCTAGACACAGATTAAACTATTTTATTGCTTTTACATTAAGTCTTGAAATATTATTGTTGAATAGATAAAGTTGTCTAACTAAATTGTTTTGGTTTGGACTCCAGACTGAGAATGAACATCCCTGAATTAGAAAATTTTATATTGCGCCAAAAGGCGGTGATGATAAACGCAAATGACGTTCCCGCAGATAGTATTGATCAATACAAAGCATAACGGGCTGATCACCCACCCTATCCGTAAGTTAGACGGTTTAGAGATGAAATTCTGTTAAAACCTTTTTAGAAAAATGAAAAGGAAGAGTTCATAGTCTTGTGACCACTCAGCATTCAAAAGTCAGTACGTCGTTTCAAAAATGTAAACGAATCATGTTATTATTCAGAATGATTTCAGTTACTTTCACACCTCTTACATCATTGTAGAAGTATATCTTAAAGAGATCATTTATTTCTTGCATATGATATTTATTAACTGTTATTACTTGTTGAGCAATTGAATGTTCATTCTTGCTTTGAATATAAATATTTTCAACTAAGCATAATCGAATAGAAGGGTCCGGAAAGGATAAAGGCAAAGGCAAACTTAATGAATAGTCAGAGATGGTTATTTGTAATAGATAAGACTTTTGTGATGTAAATACAATATCTATCATGTAATAAAAGCAACTAAAGGTCTTCATACATGGGATAAATAACTCTGATGTAGTAATTGCAGCTATTTTATAAATTAGTATGTTAAATGGGTTGTACCGTATAACACTGAATACGGGTTTGAAGGTACCCGAATTTGGGGGCGTCACACATTCCATTCTTGTTTTTTCATTTTCTATATCTTTGTTCTCGTTTTTCCAGTAAAATGGTATAGCAATAACATACTACTCCCTCCATTCCAATATATGAGATCAATATTAAGTTTTTAAAATTCAATTTGAAACATTTTCAAATTCAAAAGTGTTATGAATCCATTTATTTTTCTCAATTCAATTATGAATATTATAAACTATCTAAAAAGTACTACCAATTATCAGATTTATTGTTTTAAAAACATAAATGAATCATTCAAATTTTAAATTTAAAAATGTCTCAAATAAACTTTTAAAAAGTCAATATTGATCAAATATTTTGAAATGGAGGGAGTACTACTAAAGCCAATATACAACAGTTGAAGCAAAAATATAAACTGAAGCAAGAATTGAAGTTAGAAGTAACCTTTGAGCTTCAATAATAGGAAGGCGGACAGTAATAAGTTCACAGAACAACTCAATGATCTCCTGAGCTGCCATCATTTTCTCCTCCCTTATAATATGTTCAACCTGAGCAAAAGATTTCCTATTTTATCACTGAATTGAAAGATTATTAATACAAGCACATTATATTTCATCTATCAAAGCCAAGGTGATCAAATTTTCATACTAACAGCAACAAAACATAATTGAGATAGTAAAAACAAAAAATTGGCTTCTACCCGAATGCGAGCTGTGGCTTCTTGGCCAGTTTCAAGGAGCTTGGCAATGTCCCTGCGCATCTGCTTTATCTGAATTTCTCTACGGTTTCTCAGCAACTTAATGCGGGGAATTGTCAGCTTGAGTAGGGTTTTACTATACATAACATATACATCACAAAATTCATGTCAAGTTCATTCCATAACTCATGCCTCTCTTCGGCTGAGAAAACTAAATAAAGGGAAAAAATGGAAATCATCACTTCTCTTACTCACTGAAGATCAAAGCAGTGTAATTGTCAATTAAGTATAGTACTAGAAAAATAGCTTAATCATTTATAACATAATTTACGTATCAGTAACTCGGTAAAGGGAAAAACTGAAATTATCAAATTCCATATTTCGTGTTTAATTTTAAAAAAGTTCTGCAGTTCAATCCAGCACAGTATAGAACTGATTTTTGGTTTTTGCTGAATTGGTATCTAAGATTCAAAGCTATAGCTATAAATTGACAAGAAAGAGAAGCTATTTAGGGATAAATCTACCATTTAGCAGCTTTGAAGCCCTTGTTGAAGAAAGAATCTAGCATCGACATCCTTCAAATCGCTCAGATCAGAATCGCCAAACAAAATTATTGCGTGAGTGATTAATTTGAACCCAAAATAAAAGGAAATTTTTGAAGAGGAGAGTGAGAAGAGATGGGACGATGACGAAGAGAGAGACGAGAAATATATTGATTTATTTAATTATAGACGCGTATAATCCTAAAACACAGAAGTAATTCCCCTGGTTAGAAAATATGGGACTATGTTTTATTAGACGCGTATAATTCCGCAACCAAACGGCAAAAATAGTTTCCTTCGGATGGAAGATATTTTTTTTAATCGCTGGTTGTGCCTTGTGAGTGGGGATGACAATTTATATCGAAATCGATTTAAAATTGGTGGGACCGCATCGAAAGTGTCAATTTTTATTTGAACTATTGGTCTCACCGATACAATTTTAATGCAAAAATAATTAAATCGAGACCGGTGCAGTTGAATTTTGGTATTTACATCTGAACTTATGGTGAGCTGCACAGCTTCTTGAATCGGTAATATACCGATCCTTGAACCACTCTATATATACTTGTTTATTCTAATTATATCTCTATATTTCATAGTATTATTATTCTTATATAATAATATATATAATCATAAAGTTACTCCAACATATATTTTTATTAGTTTTTACTTTTGCATATCAAAAGTTAATTTATGAATATTTTTATATATAGTTGATATATATTAAATGATAAATTTATCTTAATTTTATTTAACATATATTCTTATATTACTTGTTGATATTTCTTGTGCTATTTTAATGAACGTTATTGTAATGTATGTTGTAAAACTATTAAACTAATTTAATAAAAGTTAAGTGAAAAGTATTTTTAACTTTAGTCTGGTGCAAGTCGGTGCAGTGCGGTTCAAAATATAAATCGACCGGTGCAATTTTGGTATAAAAAAATCTTGAACTGCTACCGGTACAATGCGGTTTCAGTTCAAGATGTTATTCTCAGAAAGGCACAAAGAGATCGAGAAGGGGGGTTGAACAGATTCTTTAAATTTTTTTTTTAAAGATATGTTACCAAATCAGTTAAACAAATTAATTGATTAATTAAGCACAACGGAATTGTATTTTGAAAACCCTTCAAAGATTAATGAAAAACACACAGTTTTAAATTTAGCGAGCAATTGTAGAAATAAGTTCCAGATACAAAAATGTAGAGTGACAGAAAATGAAATGTAGAAAGATAAAGAACACAAGATATTTTTAAGAGGTTCAGAGTACAAAAGTCTCGTAATTCTCTCTTCTACTGCGCGAGTAGAGATATTCCACTAAGGAGAGTAATCACCAAGACTACAGTTCACTAAGAACTTTTACACAAGTGACTAACAAAGAATTCTTCAAGTCACATAGACTTGGTTTACAAAAGATCACTTAGATCTGACTAATCACTAAGAGAAGTTATTTGTTTTGAGGTGTTGCTAAGTTGCTTCAAGGTTCTCTTCAAATGACTTAGCAACATAGTGTGTTTCTTGGAATCGTAGAGTGAAGCTTGTATGAACTCAGAGTTTCAGCACTTGGACTTGATCGATTCGTTGTATATATTATGCTTCAAATTGTTGTTCTTATATAGATTTTTTCTGAGGATCTTCCCGTTGGAGAGTTACAGTTACTCCATTCTAGCTTGGACACTTGTCATTCTTCCATTGTTTGACTTCAAATTGCTGCCTGCTTGGACCATCTCAGGTCATTTTCTTTAGTACTATAAACAGTGCAGCAGCAGTCACATATCCTTTGACTCTGCTAAAATAGCTGTTAGATAGAGGCTTTGTCGACTTGTCCTTATCGCAAAATCATCTGAAGATAACCTTAGAGGGTCGAGTGTTAAGGTTGATGAGCTTGTCATAACTTGTCACTGACTTGTCAAACGACTGCGCTCTACGATCTGGGCTTCCTTAGAGTGAAAACGTAGAATGATTATTCTGCTCTACGAATTCTGGTAACTCTGCGATTTTGGCTCTACGATCTGGCGTGTACTCTACGATATCTGGCTGTCTTCAGTCTACTCTGGGATCTTAGAGTAACATTGCCTTCAGCTCTACGATCGTCTTCTGGCCTTGGACAACTTAGCTATTACAGAGTTTTAATTCAACCTAACATGTGACAACCTGATAATTCGTGTAATTTATTATTTGGGTTTATGAATATCTAACAAAATGAGTTTTATTAACATTATTATGTGTAAATATGATTGTATGTGTTTAAAAGTCGTATTATGACCTAGATGGTGTTTACGTGGTAGAATTTACGAACTAGGATTTCGTAGATGAAAATAAAAAATTTCCGGGAAAAGACGTAAAAACACTATTCACGCTAAAAACGCCTTTTACGTTTTTTGATTTTTCGAAGAACGCCATAACGTTTATATGATGTCACGAGACGTAATCTTTAATAAAATTCAGAAACGAAAAACACGATTTTTCGGCTTGTGGAACGAATTTCGAAAGTCAACCGAGAATAATACGAGTATAATACGAAAGATTATACGAGTATAATATGAGAATAATACAAAAGATTATATGACTAGAATACGAGAATAATACGAGTATAATACGAAATATTATACGGTAGAGATACGAAAGTCAATCGAAAAGGTAAAGTCAAATATTGCGGCTAACTAATTGGTTGAAGTAACCAAACTAAGCAAAGAAGACCAAGTTAGGCTAACTAAAACCTAACTTAATCCAAGTGGAATTTAATGGACCAATGGGAGGGGAGAGCTTCCTAAGTAAGTTTGTCATCTTATCCCCCACCAATTAACCATGGGTGGCTAGTAAGTAACCATGGTTAAGTTAGGAGAAACTTAGGGGAGAAGCTAAGAAGGGGCTAAAAGACTAAATTACCCTAACTCTTAGACTTCCTATAAATAGAAGCCATTTTATTCATTCCTCCTTGCCAATTCCTAAATCTAAGAGAGGAAACTCTAAAGAAATTGAGAGAGAAAGCAAAAGAACTCTAGAGAGAGAAAGAGAGCTTGGGCAGATCAAGGAAGAAGAAGAGGAAGATCAAGTTTTGATCATCCATAGCAAGTGTAGACAACCAATTTTTGCGTTCCCTGTACTAACCATGACAGGAGGGCGAAATCGTCATTTAAACCGGCTTGCGGGAGCGAAGGAGTGGGCACAAGTGCGAACGTCCAACACCACCGCAATGATTGGCGACCAAAGCTGACGTGACAATAAGGCCGTCCGAAGCGGGCATTCCCGAATGAGGTGGCACGTCTCACGGAAATTCCCGGACTGCAAAATACGAGCTTGTCAGCGAAAACCGACGTTACGGCATGAAAATCGAGGCGTGGCACGAAAATCGAGAAAGTCAAACCGTCCAGCGGCGGATTGATCTGCGGCCAAATAGTGCGCCTTTTGAAAACACGGAACTCGAAACACGGAACTCGAAATCAGGTGAGTGGAAGGCAGGCGGCCAGCCAGCCTATTTCAGCTCAGTTTCGTTGCAGCATACAGGAGGTTGAAGAGTTCAGAAATTTGGAAAAAGAAGAAGAATTCTGCAACAGCAAGAACACGGAAATAGAGAGGAAAAGGAGCAAGTTTTTGCAACAAAATAGGAAGAAAAGAGAGAAAAAAGAGAAGATTTATACTCTTTTGATTTTTGTTGTATCAAATATCCTTCTAATCCTATTTCAAATATACAAGTTTACATCCATTTGAGATCATTTGCAAGGTAAAATTTCTCTTTATTCTAGCAATTTATATCGTATTGGTTGGTTAAATTAAATGTAATTTTCATGTATCTTGTCGGACAATCATGGATTAGGGATTATTAGTGAGGTTTCCATCGGAACAAAATTCTTCCTAATAACCCGAGGATATCCAGTTAGTGAAATTTCTAGCTCGTTTATGATGATTCATTGGGTGTAATTTATTTAGATTGTCATTTTCGGATATCACGGTGTATTAGGCAAATCCGTGTTGATTAGTTTTGTAGTATTCATTTTGTGGGTATGTAGCAATATCGGGTGTGAGCCTAGGAACGCGACCCCGTGGTCCAAATCCGATGATGGACGTTTTGATGCATGTAATAGATTCAAGGTGCTCGTTTTTGTATCATGTAACCGTCGGGCCTTAAAACGACGCTAAGGCGAGAATCGGGTTTAAGGCCCCGTAGTAGTGAAAATATGTGATTGTTGGCGTTCGGGGTATTTTGATGGCTTACATGCCCGTAAGTAGCCCCTATGCGTTTTGATATTTAATTTGATTTGCAACACCAAACAAGGGATTTCAAGGCCAAAACAATAAAGATTTTTCTAAAATCAATCAAAGTAGGATATTAGCATCACGAGGCTAAAAATTGGAAATGCTAACGAAAGTCGATTCCTATTCTACGAGAAAGCTAAACAGAAGTTGTTTTCAAATGTCACGAAAAATGGTTTTTTATAAAAAGAACTAAACGTTTTATTAAACCTTGATACATAGGGCGAAAGAGATCCTAGAAATTGCCTATCATTTATGAAAACAACGTACAAATCTCGATTCCTATTTTGGCTAAAGGTTTAATAAACTCCTATTTTTGCCAAAACGACGCCTAATGAAAATCTCCTAGTTTTGACAATTAAAATCAAACCTTTTTTTCATAAAGCTTTCTCGTGTATGCCGAAAAGACATTCCGAAGCGTTCCCAAATTAAAGCACGACTTTCCCTAAAAATCCAAATGATTCTTTCATACAAACTCACCACAACATTCATATAGGTACACACACATGCACACGCGCATACACACACATTTCATGAATTAAAGGATAGGACAGCATCAAGATTGTGGTAACCGTGTTTCACGGAAGTCAAGGGGTGCCTAACACCTTCCCCTCACTTAAGCAAGCCCCCGAACTCTATGAATCTCGATTCGCAGACCAATTAATTCGGAGTCACATATGAGCTAGCGATTTATAAAAAAAAAACGAAAACTCGGATGAGTTGGTACATCCATTTCAAATATACCAACTGGCGACTCTGGTTAATTGACTCATCATAAAAAGGCGATCTTTCAAAACCCCGTCGACATTAATGCCGACCTTTTCCCCAAAAAATCATCAATCAAAAGGCAAAAAGAGAAATCGGAAGAGGCGAGAAAAAAACCGGCGTCGACAGCTGGCGACTCTGCTGGGGACATTAGAGGGCTTAAGCCGCATTCAAATCTTGATGCTATCCTATCCTTTTAAAATTCATAAAATGTATGTGTGTGCGATATTTTGATTTTTATCTTTTGTTGTGTGAATGTGTGTTTTTGCCCAATAAATGAATGATTGAATGGAATTGCTTTACTTTTAAGTAATCATTTGCATACGGTGAGGGCGATGAATGTGAATGTATGTTGAGAAAGTACCTCCTCCTGAGGCGAACCTGTCGGTTGCTTATTACTGGACTCGAAGGGGCTGCTCCCCGGAGATGGCTCAGGAAACGCACCACCCAAATCCGCTCCAATCGAAAGGGCTCAGACGAGTAGATTGCGAAGATTTGGGGACCTTCATGCCGAAAAGCCCGTGAGAGTAACCCTAGGATAGGTCAGCCTCAGATTAACCCAACGCAGGAAAAGTTTCTTCATGCCCTTTTACATTCACGCGTATAAAATATCATGATCCCATTCATATATGCCTCCCCTCTTGATAAAAAAGTACTGACCTCCATGTTTTGCAGGGAATAGCTGGGAGGGCATAATAAGTCCTGTCTATCAATTATTATTGCAATAAGGGACTACTAACGTACTGTTTTGCAGGAAAAGATTAAAAAACCCAAAACACAAAGTTACAGCTTTAGCATGCATCCATATCCTTTCATTTACCCGGGATCTAAATTTCGAACCGTTGTTTCTGTAGGATTGCTCCTCAAACCCGTTCGCAGTCTAAGAAAGCCCAGATCTCTACCTCTGAAATGGCTGATCTTCCCAATCATAGTTCCATATCTTGGGAGGAGTTTGATGATTTTAAGAAGTAGATGATGGAAATGGCCACAATGCTAAAAGAGCAGTTCCTAATCAGACAGGATCCGCCAAACCAAGGACCGCACAATATTCCACCACCAGGGGGTGACCAGAATCCTCCTAAAAATGTTTGCAAACCTGTTTAGGGATGACCAACCCCAACTCAAAGAGACGAGCCAGTCATCCCAAGGGCCGTTCCCATACCTAACAGGACAGTGATTACTATCCCAGAGGAGGGGGACACTGACGACCTTCGGAAAAAAATGAAACACATGGAGGAGACCATCCAATCTCTAAGAGGCATAGGCTCCCTGGGTAGGGTTAATTACTCGGATCTATGTGTTTTCCCGGAACCAGATATCCAGAAAAGTTCAAAGTCCCCGAGTTTGAAAAATACAATGGAAAGGGAGACCCCTACACACACTTGAAAATATACATTAGAGAACTCGGGTCTTATGCCGAGGACGAAGGGTTGAGGATGCAGCTGTTCCAGAAAAGCTTAACGGGGGAGGCAAGAATCTGGTATGCCCGCCTTGACAACGCCCGAATCCACAACTGGGAGGAATTGACCCATACCTTCTTAACCCAATACAGCTTTCAGGCCCAGATGGCCCCTGACAAATACCAAATGACAAAAGTTAAGAAGCAACCCAGGGAATCCTTTGCACAACGATGGAGGGGTATGGCCGCACAGGTGAATCCTCCGATGAGCGAATCAGAGATGGTAATGACTTTCGTAGACATTCAAGAGGCATCGTATTATGAACGAGTTATTTCAAGGATTGGTAGGCCTTTCGCTGAAATGATAAAACACGGAGAAATGGTAGATATGGGTTTGAAATCTGGCAAAATCCGGGATTTCACTGCTTTGGAAATGGCTGCAGAGCAAATACAAAATGGGAATTATGGCAGCACTTCCCGTAGGGTGCAAAAGAAAAAGGAGGAGGATGTTTCCCTCATCCTTCAGGGCTCGTCTAGAAAGGCAGAAAACCATCTTCCAGTACAGGTGCAGAGAGTAGGGCCATCCCGACAGCCTAACTTCGCTGATCAGAGGGCGGAGGGGCGTAGGAGATATGAGGCCTCGCAAAATCGAGTATTCACCCCGCTCGGGGAGCCTCTTGAGCGGGTCTTAGCGGTATTGGTAGCCCAAAAGAAGATAGTTGGTTTGGCACCCCCGAGTGACCCAAAGGGAAGAAGGTTTGACCCGAGCAAGCGATGCGCATACCACTCAAGTTCCCCTGGTCATGATACGCAAGACTTTGGACGTTGAAGCACAGAATCCAGAACTTGATTGACAGTGGGAAAATTGTGGTGGAACAGCCAGACTCCCCGAATGTTAAGGCAAATCCCCTGCCAAGACATGATGGAGGGGGGGTCAATGCGACGGAGGCGAGTGAAGCCGGGGGGCCGCCAAGGTTGAACTATGTGCAGAAAATTAAGGAAATGATCAACGTGATACATGATCATGGGAGTGCATGGGGAGTGCCCATCAGGTTGATAGGGGTAAGTACGAATATCACGGAGGGACCTGTCAAGTTGACGGCTCCGAGACCCCTCATCCTTGCGGCAAGGCCGCAAATCCCTATCAGTAGTCTAAAGACGGTACCCTGGAATTATGGGGGAATGCCGAAGGAAGCGGCCAGTTGTGCTTCTGTGATGACAAAGGGGAACCCCTTATATCTTCCCGGGCGAGTCCTTGAGAGCCAAAAGAAGAAAAATGAAGAGATTTCCGAGGAAAAGCCCATAGAATTCTTGAAAAGGATGGATCACCCGGAAACAAGAGGGATCCAGATTTTAAATGAGGAGTCAACCCTAACATCAGTCATGGACTTGGTGTTGTCATCCAATGATCACTGCAAAACCCTGGCGAAAGTCCTGGAGGAGGCATACGTGCCCAAGGAAATTAGTGAGGAAGGTTTCGGCCAGCTGGTAGGCCATCTGTTGGAGAGTGATGTAATATCCTTTGCAGATAATGACATCCCCAAGGAGGGAAGAGGGCACCGAAAACCGCTACATATTGCGGTAATCTCTTCAGGTTATATCATGAATGGGGTGCTGATTGATGGAGGATCGACGTTGAATATCTGTCCCCTCAGTACATTGCAGAAGATGAACATCAATCCCAAGCGCCTACGGGCCAGTCATGTGGTGGTGCGAGCTTTCGATGGTTCCCGGAAGGATACAATGGGAGAGATAGAATTGCCGGTGGAAATAGGACCTTGTACTTTTGATATCTCTTTCCAGGTCCTAGACATTGCAGCCAGCTATAACCTGTTATTGGGGAGGCCGTGGATACACATGGCCGGGGCAGTTCCTTCCACACTACACCAACAAATCAAATTAATCATCGATGGGAATCTGGTAACGATCTCGGCAGAATATGATGACCCTTCTCCTCCCAGGAGTGGCATGCCAGTGATTAATGTGGACGAGTCGGCGGCACCTGCCAGTTTTCAAGCGTTAGAAATTAGCACTCCCCACTACAGATGCCTGGGAGCTCCAGCCATGAAACCTAGGGTCTCTCCAGAGCTCACCTTCGTTGCAAAGGAAATGATGAGAATGAAATTCCAGCCTGGACAGGGGTTAGGAAAAAGCAGCCAAGGAATCACCGAGCCCGTTCAACTACCCCATCAGATAGGTAAAGCAGGGTTGGGATATCGCGAAGGCGTAGCACGGAGACACCGTCAAGGTGCGGCTCCGATTCGGCTGGCCGGCAGTCTGGTGACCGAGGTCAACAATGAACAGGGGACTAGCGAGCCTGTGATTGGGTCGGGGAATGAAGAGTTAACCCCCGCAAGTGATGAGTCGGCCCGGAGGGAGAGTTTCCTGCAGGAGGTCGCGAAAGAATTTGAAACCAAGTGCTATATCCCCGGACAATTAACGAGCAGTAGAGAGGGGACGGATGTTGTCATGCCACCGGGAGCCCAACAAGTGGTGCCTGTCATCGATTGGGCAGGGCTAGTTATTCCTGAAGAGGGTAGAAAGAGGGACTCAGGCGATGTGGCCGTAATCATCGGGGAAGTGTCCGATGTGAAGCCACCTTTTATCCAGCGCATTTCATCTGACCTGACCGTCGACAATTGGACCATGAAACCAGTGATATCCAAACAAGGGTAAAACCCGACATCAGGGTGGTAGACCCCAGAGGATGGGAGAATGAAGAAGTTTATTTTTGTTTGTTGTTTTATATTTTGCATAATTATGTCGTTTCTTCATGTTATCTGAAAATGTGATCGTCGTGGAAAATAACTTATATATGACAAGTATTTTGTTTCATGTCAGGTGTACCAATTTGAGTAATCCTTGCCTAACAAATAGTCTTTCAAATTTGAATGATGATTATGATTTTGACATTGAGCTCGATTTCGATTTGATGGGCATTGAGCAAGACGAGACGGATTACGACGACGCGCCTGACGAGATCAAAGGATGGGTCGAGGATAAACCCAAACCCAACTTAGACCAAACCATCACTATAGATATCGGAACCCCTGACAAGCCAAAAGAACTCCAGATAGGGACGGACCTCACCCCTAGCCAAAAAGCCGAAATGACTGAATTGCTAAACCAATATGAGGACGTCTTTGCCTGGTCTCATGAGGATATGATCGGATTGTCCACCGACAGTGTGGTACACCGATTGCCCATCAAGGAGGGTTTCAGGCCTGTCAAGCAAAAATTAAGAAAGTTGAAACCGGAGTGGAGCTTAAAAGTGAAGGAAGAGATCATCAAGCAGTTCAGGGCGGGAATCATTATGGTGTCCACTTACCCCGAATGGCTGTCCAATGTGGTCCCAGTGGCTAAGCCTGGAGGGAAGGTAAGGGTATGTGTAGATTATAGAGATCTAAACAAGGCCAGTCTCAAAGATAACTTCCCGGTGCCTTTCATACACATCCTGGTGGATAACACAGCCCAGTACGAAATGTACTCTTTTATGGATTGCTTTGCGGGGTATCATCAGATAATGGTGGCGGAAGAAGATCGGAAAAAGACCGCATTCATCACCCCCTGGGGCACCTTCTGCTATAGACGATTGGCTTTTGGTCTCACGAATGCGGGGGCTACTTATCAGAGAGCCATGATGGCCCTGTTCCACGATATGATGCATAAGGAGATAGAGGTCTATGTGGATGACATTATCGTGAAGTCTAGGGTAGAGTCTGACCATATAACCCATCTTAAAAAGCTATTCGATCGGCTCAGAAAGTATAATTTAAAGCTCAATCCAGCAAAGTGTGCTTTCGGAGTGCAGTCGGGTAAGCTCTTGGGATTCCTGGTTAGTGATCGAGGCATTGAGTTGGATCCAGCAAAGATTAAGGCCATTGTGGATATGCCGGCACCTCACACAGAGAAGGAGATAAGAGGATTCCTCAGAAGGATAAACTTCATCAGCCGTTTTATATCCCACTTGACGACTACATGTGAGCCAATTTTCAAACTGTTAAGAAAGGGGGCTTCCCAAGAATGGAATGAGCAATGTCAGAGGGCTTTTCAGACCATTAAAAAGCAGCTGACGAAGGCACTAGTGCTGGTACCCCCCACCCGAAGGATGGGATCCCTCTGTTTATGTATATATCGGGCAATGCCATCGCGATGGGATGTATGCTGGGGCAGAAGAATGAGGCAGGTAAAGAGCAGGCCATCTATTACCTCAGCAAAAGATTTAGCCAATGTGAACAGAATTACACTCCCATCGAGAAGACCTGTTGTGCTCTGGCCTGGGCTGCGGGGAGATTACAGCACTACCTCCATGGGCATACGACGTACCTGATATCGAGAATGGATCCCTTGAAATATATTTTTGAAAGGCCCATGCTTAATTGTCGACTGTCAAGATGGCAGTTAATCTTGCAACAATTCGACATGGTGTACGTAACTTAGAAAGCCATGAAGGGGCAAGGAATTGCAGATCAGTTGGCAGAAACCCCGTCAGGAGGGATGGAGCCATTAGAAACTCCTCTACCGGGCGAGGATATATTTTGGGGTATCACACACGAAATGTGATGACGAGGGGCAGTTCTGGAAGCTGTATTTTGATGGTGCCATGAATGCCGAGGGGGCAGGAGCCGAAGCGGTCCTGGTCTCTATCACCGGAGAACAATACCCTGTGGCCACTAAACTGCATTTCAGTAATTCGAACAACACCGCTGAATACGAGGGATGTATCTTGGGACTCCGCTTTGCCCGCGACATGGGAGTGAAGAGACTAGCGGTGTTCGAGGATTTAGAATTGGTAATCAGACAGGCAATCGGGGTGTACAACACTAAAGAGCTTCGGTTACTTCCATACCATCGTTGTGTTACCCAGTTGATGAAAGAGTTCGAAGATATCGCTTTCCGCCATATTCCCCGGGGACAGAATGACTTTGCCGATGCATTGGCAACTCTGGCTTCCTTAATCCACGTAATCAACAACAGGGACGTTCCACAGATTGAGATAGCAGTACGGAATGCCCCAGCATATGAGGAACATGTGGCAGTGTTATCAGACGAGGTGGTGTTGACAAAGCAGCCCTGGTATCACGACATAAGGGAATACCTGAGGGATAGATCCATTCCCGACCAGGCGAGCCGAGCTTAGAGGATGAGGATTCAAAAGATGGCGATGAAATTTTACCTGAGTGGGGATTCACTCTACAAAAGGGATGCTGGGTTGGGACTGTTGCAATGCAGATGAAACACAGGCCCAAAGGATTATGAGTGAAATACATGGTGGGGTGTGTGGGCCACACATGAGTGGACCAATGCTAGCCAAACAGATCTTGAGAACGGGGCATTATTGGTTAACGCTGAAAGCCGACTGCGATGACCATGTCAAACGGTGTTACCAATGCCAGGCGCACGGTAATGTGATCCATACGCCTCCCAATGAATTGCACTGTATGACCTCCCCGTGGCCATTTTCAATGTGGGAAATGGATGTAATCGGACTAATAGAGCCCAAAGCAAGCAACGGACACCGATTCATTTTCGTCATGATCGATTATTTCACCAAATGGGTAGAAGCAGTTTCTTTCCCCAAAGTAACTCAGGAGGTCATCGTCGGTTTCATCAGGAATAATGTCATTTGTCGATACGGGCAACCTGAGGTTTTGGTCTCCGATAATGCCAAGAATTTAAACAACGCCCTCATGAAGGGACTGTGTGACCAGTTTAAGATCAAGCACCTCAATTCCGTCATTTACCGTCCTAAGATGAATGGGGCAGTGGAGGCTGCAAATAAGAACATCAAGAAGATCATGGCGAAAATGTCTGCTAATCATCGGGGATGGCCGAATTTGTTACCCCTCACCCTGCTGGCATACCGAACGTCAACGCGTACTTCTACAGGGGCAACCCCTTACGCTTTGGTGTATGGAATGGTGGCCGTTCTGCCAGTTTGAGGTTGAAAATGGCGTCCCTCAGAATAGTGATCGATGCTCAGATAAGCGAGGAGGATTGGATGCAAAGTCGATATGACCAATTGGCCCTAATTGATGAAAAGAGGGTAGCCGCAGTTTGGCATGGTCAGTTATATCAACAAAGGATCTCTCGATCATACGATAAAAGGATAAGACCTCGAAAGTTCAAGGAAAATGATTTGGTGCTAAAAAGAGTCATGCCTTGTCAAAACGAAGCCAAGGGGAAGTTCGCCCCGAACTGGGAAGGACCATTTGTGATTAAGAAGGTGCTATCCGGAGGAGCCCTCATATTGCAAGAAATGGATGGGGAGGTATTTCCACAACCTCTAAATTCCAATTCAGTGAAGCGGTTCTACGCTTGAATCATCAGTTCCTTTTTTCCTTTGAGAGCGAACTACGTAGGACCTGATCTCCCAACTTGTGGGGGTACGTAGGCAGCCATCATGACGCGGTCCGACCCCTTAAAAAATATAATCCTTTCCCTAACCAAAACCAATTTTCAATAGCCAGATAAAACCTTCCTACACCCTCAAAACCTTCCCGAAACTAGCTGCCTAACCAGCTTCATCCCAAAGGACATAACCCTGATCCGACCAAACAGTTATCCAAAATCTGAGATTCAATCCGATGAAATCAAAGGGTGTGCGGCAATATCTGTCAAATCTCCATCAAGACTTGAGAAGAGAAAGAAGGCGAAATGTCAAAATCGTGGTCAACTGGATAAAATGAGGATCCAATGAAGGGCAATGATACGACAAAAGGGGAAAATGACTAAATTTAAATGCATGTCTATATATATAAGTCATTTTATTACAAGATTTCTCTTTCGATAACCGATGAAACTAACATAGTCTATGCAGGAAATAAAATAATCTACAAATCTGAAACTAGCTGAAGCAGGATGGACAAGGTGGTGGATAGATCTGAAGCATCAGCATCTCCTGCAATCTGCTGCCCCATCATATCAATACGATCCAGTAAAGCAGTGGCTCGGCTGACAGTCCCAAAATGAGCATCTACAACTGCCCTGGTCTGAAATACAATGGCCTCTCTGTCAGCAATGGCAGCGTCTCTAGCCCGAATGGCATCATCTCTCTCGACAAGAGCGACATCCCTCTCGGCCTCAGCAGTAATCAAGGCCAGGCGGAGTCGGGTATCCTCAGTAACCCGACTTGGGGCAGAATCAGCTGAGATGGAGTGGTCTATGGTATCCTTTGGAAAAATCACTCCGGAGTCATCAAAGCCCCCAGTCTGACTCAAACCAGCCGGGTCCAAGTCTCCGCGCAACCACTGCACGTAAGCAAATGTCTGGATGTGGTAGCTCTCACTATATTCGGCGAGGATCCTGCGAGACCAAAGGTCGTATACCCGCAGTAGATCCCTCTCTGTCTGGGATGATATAAGGAATCGATAGGCAGCTGCATCCGCGAAGGGGTGAAAATCCTGTGCCTGATCAAACTGCCCCATAACCGCCAAGGGATGATAAGTCGTCACGCCCTCAAGCCAGCAACAGGGATGAAATCCAGGGTGGGCACGTGAGTCAAGAAGCTCATAAAGGAGCAAATAACCCGAATAGACCAGTAGATGAAAGGGGTCCTCAATGGCCGACAAAAATGATGTCCAGGAGGCCACATCAGTACAGTTCACGGGTCGAAACAAAAACTGCGTGGCTATGTCATGGCTGAAGCAAAACCCTTGGTCTATGGCGACGGAAATGGCCGATGGGACTGAGATGACTCATGAACCACACGTACAACAAAGTCGAGCTCCCTCTAAATACTCTGCCTCGGAAAGACTGGCAATATGAGGCCGACATGTAAGGTATCCCGCCAATATCGATGGGAAGAA
Organism: Aralia elata; assembly: GCA_034770075.1. Lineage (NCBI taxonomy): Eukaryota > Viridiplantae > Streptophyta > Magnoliopsida > Apiales > Araliaceae > Aralia > Aralia elata. The sequence continues at coordinate 13,148 of JAVJAP010000356.1, read as the reverse complement.
TGGTGTGATCCTCCTGAAGGGCTCGAACGGCCGCAACAACCCGCATGTCCAAATGATCGGGTCCTGCGGGCAAGTACAAAACTGAGATGACACAGGCCATCAGAAAATCCAACGTCCCAGCACTCAAGGCATCCCAGCACTCCTCGGACACGGAAAAATCACCGGAGAAAAAGACGAAAACTGTCAGGTGAGCCAAATCGGTCAATCAAGAATTGAAGGGGAACCATATGGTCTGATGTGATCACCGGTAACAAGACAGCCCTCCGCAAACCAGTGAAAGTCAAGAATTGACGGCGCATGGAACCAACTGTAACCCTGGCACAGGGACCGTCCAAAGGCAGGCCGGTAAAGCGAGCATACTCCTCGAGGGTGGGGGTCAGCTCTACTGTCCCTAATCTGAACACCTAACGGGCAGGGGTCCAATAGCTCAAAATACCCTCCACAAAGCCCGCTGGCACCTGAAAAGATAGTAAGGACCAAGAATGTCCCAAAAGGCCATCTGTGATAGCCCTGTCGGCCGACGATAAACTGTCCAACCAGCGGAGGAGGACTACCGACCAACCCTGTAGGAGGAATGGAATCCAAATACTGTACACCACACAGCACATTCCACCCCGGAGGATCCCCCGTCCACACCTTTAGTGGGAAAACCATAGATATGCCCAACATAAAGACTCGTTACAGGCGGTCCACTTCACTCCTATCCCCCATAAATACAAAAGCATCAGCCCATCCCTATAACAGTTAATAATAGGTAGCCTGAAATAATGATCAATTTTCATAACTTACGAATACTCAACAAGTCTTAAAAAAAAAAAGCCTGTGCATAAAATTGAGTAAATGAGTTCGAGTACATAGTGCAATAAAAATGAAAAAAAAATAAAAATAATAACATAAATCCAAACAGGTTTGCATTGGGGTGGGGGGGGGGGTTGTAGGGGGGGGTTGTTTGGGGGTACCACAAAGCCCCTATCCTATCCTGATCTAAATAAAAATCCAGATCTCAATCTATGGAAACCTCCGCGGGATCCCTCGGAAACTTGATCCCCCGGAGTAATCGTCACGATGGATCGAAGGCCCAAAGTTCATGTCGGGGATGTATGGCCTGCGCTTGTGGGCACTCAGATGAGCCTCGGGGCCCCGCATCATATCCCGCACCGTCAGGATCGTAGTAGCCATAAGCCCATCCTCTGGAGTCCGGGCCCAATCACCCGAAAGATAATAGGGTACAACTGGTTCTACCTGACAGGGTCAGGGGAGTGGCGACTTCGTAGCTCAGCATGTGGGTAGGGCGCCGAACGCAGGCTGGCCCCATGTCTCGTCATCATCACTGAGCCGGGGACCATACTCCCCGAGGAAGAAATGTGGCCCGGTGTCTGAGGATCCGATGGAGGCGGGGCACCCACCACAGTACAGAAAGCGATCACTCGTTACTAGGACCCCGTAAAGTTTAAAAAGGCCCAAATCGGGCCATCCTCCCCTGCGAGCATTGACTTCTCTCGAGGGCTGAGAGTCCAGGCGGGCCTAGGATGGTAGTGAAAAGGAAGAGAATGCGAGGGATGCGGATCTCTCCAGTAACGCATGCTGAATGCACGTTTCCCCCAGGTACAATCACCCATCCTCACAACCACTCTGCAAAGTGAGGCGTACGGGTGGGAAACAGCTCGAACTCCGGGCCAGGAACGGCAATGCCCATCAGCAAACCCCTCCCCCACGGTCAGATGCTCGGAGAGGTAGAGGTAGGAAACCGCCAGTACGACACTCAGCAGCCCGGTCGCCTATCAGGCTCCAACTGGCCCACCCCCCCCAGCCCGACAGTTCTGTGCAAAAGCTGTCCAAGATAACCAACCGGGCTCCCGCCTCCTCCAAGGTGCTCCCCCCCCCCCCCGTGGATCGCCACCGCTCGGACCCCGGGGAATAATGTTGTCCAGGGCCAAGAGTAGTGACGGGACCTCAGGCATGGAAGAACGCTCGTATTAGGGGCCCAGAAGAATGCGAACAGAAAACAGTAAAAAAGCTATGAGGTAACCGACAAATGCAGAATAGGGAAAAGAGAAAATAAATGAAGGAAAGTCCCCACCCGTGTAAGATAGAGAGGAAAGAGAAGCTCTCACCAGCAAAAAGTGATTAGAATCCCAGCCATAGCATCCTGTACTGGCACCACTCCGAGCGTAGACTCCGCAGACTCCGTGGGAGGAAATAATAGCACACAGCGTGGAACAGACCCCCCAATCATAGGTGCGCTGTGTGATCCTGGGGGTTCGCAAGCTGCGTCTTCTGACAGCCCCTACGGTAGCGGGGGGGGCTGAATATGAATGGTGTGTAGGGTTGAGTTGTTCCCTAGGAAGGAAACAACCCCGTCATAAGGGATGGGTCATGGGAGAACACGCATCGTTATTAGCAGAATGTCCCAGGTGCCCTGTATCCGCTGGAATAGGCAGTGCTATACAGAACCCCCGACAGCATCGACGAGAACTCTAAAGCATCCGGACTGAGATGCTTACGGGCCTTAAAGACCCGGGTCCTCAGCGGCGAAGCCCAATAAAGCCCGGACCTCCGCTGGGAGTGATGTCAAAGATCTTAGAGGGCCGCGGGGGGGATCCAGTGAACTTCAATTGCCCGTGAATGTAACCTCCAAGTCCCCAGGGAGGTTCAACACGGACCCTCACTAGTCCAGAAATTGTAGGAATGGGGACTGGGTCTGGTTGAGAACCATCTCTCGGACAAAGCCCGCATCATTAACCCCAGGGGCTACTGACCGGGGGATGCATAGTGAACAAAAGTTGACGGCAAGGGGAAGCCCTAAGAAATCCACCACCGCCCTGGTAGTCGCTGTGCAGAGCCATGTAGAGGGAGTAGATGTTGAAACCAGTTTGCCCCTGGGCTGGAGGTAGAACTCCTGGCTACCTGTGGCAACTCATCAATGGGTCAGTCCAGGCCAGATACGGGGAATTGAGAAATTGAAAATGAAATGGAGAATGGGAATTGAATATTACCTCATTAGCCTATCAAGATGATTGCCCGGCAGCGGGTGACGCACCCCTGAGCCCCCCCCGACTCCCGACCCAAAAGACCCCTCGGCCCGCGTGGTACTCTGCACAGGGGCGCCAGGAAGGAGCATGATGACGTCAGATGGCTGCCCCCCCGCGCCGGTGTTGTCTGTGTATGGATTGGGGACCCCTCTGCCACCAACCTCCGGAGGTGCCCAAGCCCATCCTCATATACAGTGTCCGGCCATGATCGGGACGGATTGCCCACAGCCCCCCATCCCACGCCCCCAAGCGCGCCCCCGCAGCCTGACGGAGCGCCTCCCCCCCCCCCCCGCCCCCCCCCTGAGGAAGAACTCCCCTGGGGCAGGTGCAGCCCCCTCACTAACGTACGGCGGACCAACCACACCGCCATGTTGCCCGAGACGCCACCCCAGCCGCAAACCCCCCCCCACGAAGCAATGAAGAGCTTACTAAGGAGCGTCCGCCGGCGCCCATCACCATAGCCTGGATAATGGCAATATTAGGCCAAAGAGGAAAGGCGTTATAATGTTCCCACACCTTTTCGCTTCAATTAACCTTATGGTCACTCCCACCATATCCTTATCTTCCACGCGTATCCTTCCTTCCGCTCGGTTTTTAGCCCCATATTAATTACACACATGCATGCCCCCATTCGTTTAAGGTAATGTTGCCAACATACAAAAATAAAACATTACGGGTAGAGCCCCCCCTCCGCGTTTATCCAATAAACTGGACATACTCCCAAGGCCAAATCACAGCCAAACAATTGTTTTCCATCAATCCACTCGCCCCCTCATAAACAGATCAAATTTCGCCACCGTTCATAGCGCTGTTTGTAATCCTACGCTTAGCATGTACCTGCCGACAAGGACCACCCTTAATGCATTGATTGTCTCTCCTTTCCACAAAGAAAGGACATCTCAACAGATATGACTGATGGGGAATCTGCATCCGCCCCCCCCCGAACATGAGCATATAAAATAGGACTTCACACAAGTTGATACATAGCGTGTTATATATTGATAATACATAGCATAGCATTGTAAAGCATACATTTCTATTCCTCTTAAGACACTGTTAAAATAGCCAAATGCCTATAGCAAAAATATTGATCCCCGAAATTGGAAAACTCCCGTGAATCTACCCCCGCGCCCCTTATCCAACAGTGCCCGTTCACCCCCTCGCGTAGCGCGCTCCTTCTAGATCCGAGTCATGCTACCCCGGCCGACCCCCCGGCCCCCGGTTTTGCGCGCGCTCGTAGCGAAAGGTTGGAAAACTCGCAAAAAGGCCCTTGCAAACGAGCAAAATCGCAAGAAATCTATGTGCCCGGTTTACGGAAGTTGAAAGTGACAGATTTGGATTAGTGGGCAAGCGCGCTTAATTGGAATCCCGACAATGTCTTGGCCGCAGATAATCATGCGGCTGGCAGGGGCTATGGGGTGTGGTCCCGCGCTGTTTCGGCGCAGGTTGCGAAGTGCCGGGATTGAGATGTATGTTGTGTAGACAGAATGATATTACGGCGGTGAGAGATTTGGTGTGGACCGGGCCGGACCGATAGAGGCCCGGGGGGGGGGCCGGGCGCGTGCGCGAAACAACTTCGAGCCGGCGGACGATAAGCCCGGCGATTACGCTAAAGAGTGGATGTCCCGGGCGACGAGAAAAACCCGGGCTTCCGACAAAGTATAAGGGCCCAACCGGGTCGGCGATACACCGGGGGTTTACGATGCATGGTGTGATCGGCATACGATACCCAGCCCCCCCCCGCCCCCGATGAGGACAATCGTACCGGCGGACGATAAACCGGGCGGATTACGAGATGGATGTCCGGGCGACGAAAAACCGGGCTCCGACAAACGGATACACCAAACCGGCGGACGATAACCGGGGGTTACGGAGATGGGTGACCGGCGACGATTACCCGGGCCCCGACGAGATAATCGGACGGGCGGACGATATACCGGCTGGCGATTACCGAGATTGGCATGTACGGGCGACGGAAAACCGGGCTCCGCCAAGATTAACCAGAACCGGCGACGATAACCGCGGGGGGTTACGAGATGGAGGTGACCGGCGACACGATACCCGGGCCCCGACGAGACAATCGGACCGGCTACGATAACCGCCCGACCGCGGATTACGAGATGGATTGTCCGGCGACGAAAACTGGCTCCGACAAAGATAACCAACCGACGACGATAATCGGGGGTTACGAGATGGCGTTTTTGGGGGGGGGGGGGGGGGGGAAAACAAAACCGGGCGACGATTACAACCTTTGCCCCGACGACGGAACCAGCCATCGACCGGGGGCGACCGATATATCCGGCGATTACGAGATGGATGTCCCGGCGACGAAAAAACCGGCTCCCGACAAAGATTAACCAACCGTGCCGACGATAACCGGGAGTTACGAGATGGTGTGGACCGGCGACGATACCCGGGCCCCGGACAAGACAATCGGACCGGCGACGAATACACCCGGCGATTACGAGGATGGATTGTCCTGGCGACGAAAAACTGGCTCCGCCAAGATTAACCAATCCCCCCTGGCGACGGATTAGACCGGGGATTACGAGGATGGGTTGGACCGGCAGTGGACAATACCCGGCCCCGACGAGCACGATGTCGACCGACGTCGACGCCGATAACCGGCGACTACGAGATGGATGTCCCGGCGACGGAAAACCGAGGCCCCAGGACAAGATTTATCCATCCGCATTATACACCCTTGTATGAATGTCCCTTGCAATTCCATTGCATCTTACGTTCTTGCACCACCAAGCCATATGGTTTGTTTGCATCATGTATGCTTATTGTTCATCCTTGTTGCATGTGTCATTCATGCATCGAGTGTCTATTTCTTTATCTTCGTTCATTTCATTTAAACATTGCATAAACATGATAAAGAGGGGCAGCTGGTAGCACACCCCAATTTTTGCGTTCCCTGTACTAACCATGACAGGAGGGCCCTGAGAAATCGGTCACCATCCTTTGCTACACCCCCGGCCCCCCCTTGCGGGAGCTGCCCCGCTTTCCGCCGCTCCCCCCCCCCCGAAGGGATGTGGGGGGCACAAGTGCCGAACGTTCAAACACCACCGCAATGATTGCGCGACCAAACGCTGGACGTGGCACTAAGGCTGTCCGAGCCAAGCGGGCATTCCCGGAATGAAGGTGGGCACATCTCCCGAGAAATTCCCGGGACTGCAAAATACCGAGCCTTGTCAGCCGGAAAAAACCGGACGTTATTGGCACAAAAATCGAGGCGTGGCAACGAAAATCGAAGAAAGATATCAAAGCCGTTGTTCCACGCCGCGGGATTGATTCTGCGGGCCAAATACGTTCGCCCTTATTGAAAAACCACGGAAACTCGAAAATCACGGTGAGTGGAAGGCAGGCGGCCAGCCAGCCTATGTTCAGCCTTCAGGTTTCGTTGCAGCATATCAGGAGGTTGAAGAGTTTCAAGAAATTTGGAAAAAGAAGAAGAAAGATTTCTTGCAACAGCAAGGATAACACGGAAAATTAGAGAGGAAAATGAGCAAATTTTTGCAACAAAAATAGGAAGAAGAAGAGAAGAGAAAAAAGGAGACAGATTTATATTTCTCTTTTGATTTTTGTTGTCAGTTCAAATTATTTCCTTCTAATCCTATTTTCAAACCTATATAAGTTTACATCCATTTGTAGATCATTTGCAAGGTAAAATTTTCTCTTTGTTTCTAGCAATTTTATATCGTATTGGTTTGGTTTAAATTAAATGTAATTTTCATGTATCTTGTCGGACAATCATGCGATTAGGGACTATTAGTGAGGTTTCCCATCGAGGAACCAAAAAATTCTTACCTAATAACCCGGAGGATATCACAGTTAAGTTGAAATTTTATAGCTCGTTTTTTATGGATGATTCATTGGGTGTAAATTTATTTAGATTGTCATTTTCGGATATCCTACGGCGCCGTGTATTAGCGCAACACCATCCGTGCCTTGATTAGTTTCCTTGTCCGAGTATTCATTTTGCCTGCGGTACCCCAGTAAGCACAATATCGCGGCTGTAGACGCCTAGGAACGCGAACCTACCCGTGGTCTCCATAAATCCGACCCTGCATGGGTACCGTTTCTGAGTGCATCGCGCTAATAGATTCAACGGTGCTAGCCGATTCTTTCCTGTCCTGATCATGGTCCAACCGCCCTCGGGCACTTAAAACGATACGCCTTATACAGTGACCGAGATCGCGGTATCGGCGTGTTTGCTATAGCCGCCCCACCTTAGTAGTGAGAAAATATGTGATTGTTGGCCCGTTCCGGCCGGTCCATTTTTGACTGGCTTACAATTCCGCCCGTCTAAGTCAGCCCCTACGCGGTTTTTGGACCTATTCTATCATTTGATTTGCACACATAAACCAAACTACCCCCTAGGCGGATTTCCCCCGAGGCCCACAAATATAAACTAATATAAAAGATTTTTCTAAAATCCAATCCATAATGTAGGATTATTAGCCATCACGAGTGCTAAAAAATTGGATAATGCCATATCAACGTAAAGTCGATTTTTACCCCCTATCTCTAACGAATGGGAAAGCTACGCTAAGAGAAGTTCGTTTCGCCATACACTCTGTCCAAACACGACTCAATCTAATTCAGTTTTTTTATAAAATGCTCATAACTAAACAGGTGCTCTTATCTAAACCATCTGGATATCCTTCATAGGGCGAAAGAGAATCCTAGAAATTGTCCTATACGCCATTATTCCCAGTTATTGAAAGCAACGTACAAATCTCGATTCCTATTTTGGTCTAAAGGTTTAATTAAAACTCACCCCTCATTTTTGTCTGCCCAAACACACTACATACGACGCCTAAATAGAAAAATCCTACCTAGTTTTGACAATTATAAAATCAAACCTTCATTTTTTTACATTTTATATAAAGCTTTCCTCGTGTCCTTGCCGGAAACACAAGACATTCTCCGATAGCCCCCCCGGCCTCCCAAATTAATAGCACGACTTTCGATACCCCCCCGCCTTCAAGTAAATTATATTTCCACATCATGATTCACTTCCTTTCATCAAACTCACCACACCTATACCGGGTTCTCCTATAATAGGTACACACACATGCTACTGCCGCGGGGCCCATACCACACACACATTTATAATGACATTAAAGGACCCCCTAGGACCTGGCATCAAAGATTGTGTGTAGACTAAGGCGGATAATTTGTCTCCCGGGCTCACACGCCTCGATGTTACTCCACAGGGTAAGCTCCGAGCGCACCGGGTGCCCCCTAACACCTTCCCCCCTCACTTAAGCAAGCCCCCGAATAAACTCTAATTGAATCTCGATTCGCAGACCATATTAATTTCCGGAGCCTCGGCAACACCCTCGCCCTATGACTGCCCTACCCGCGATTGTATAAATTAAATAATCACGAAAAACTCGGAATCGAGTTGGCCTACCATACCTCGATATTTCAAATACCTTCCGCTTACCCTATAGCTCGCCGCCGGACGTCCCTGGGTGTTGAGAATGGCTCATTCATCCGAAGCGAAAGTCGGCGAATCTTATCCAAATACGAGGGGCGCCGCTCGCAGGGGCGGGCACTTATAATGCCCGTACCATTGCTTCCGGGCCACCAAGAAGGGGGAAGGTCATGCAATCAATCAACGAGGCCCCCATTAAAGAGACCGAAATCGCCGGAAAGGAAGACGGCACTACCGGCGGGGAACCAAACAAACCGGCGCCGGTCGGTGACAGGCAAGCGAGCAGGCAGGGGAACCAAGAAAGGAAGAATGAAAGCACAAGAAAGAAAAGGAGGTAAGTAAGACCCTAACCTTAATCCATTCCTCTTAAACCTTAATAATAAGTAGGGGACGAATAAGCTTCAGGAAATTGATGTAGGCTGTGGAAACACGATATACATATCGGCCCGCTTGTAAGATGGAATAAGAGAGTGGGGTTATACGCAGTATAACACTGTATGTGGGTGATTTGTATCTGATAAATAAATAGGAAACAGTGGGTAAATTATCTAAAAAGCTTATATCCCCCGATAACTTTCTGCCGCTCATGGGCTTCTGTAGTACATGCATTCCCGTATAATATGTTAAAAGGTTGGGCTTTGTTTGGGACGTGATGGTGTTTTGATTATATGGTGAGGGGATCAATGAAGGATCGGGAAAGCCGAACACGGAGATAAGGACGGAATTGATGCTTCTCGAGGACTACAATAGGTTGGTATCGCGTTCATAAAGCATGCCCCAAGTGAGAACTTCATAATGTCGTAACTTAAACGAATTAACCTAAACCCAACCCGAAAATTACTACGAAATAAAATCATATACTACTTTTATTGTAGATCGGGATATAAGTTTTAAACTCTACACATTCCGCTATCACGTAAGCCCTCTCGCTATTTGGATATTTTGTAAGCCTAGGGAAATATTACTGTCGCATGCTGTGGTTCTAAGAAGACAGTGTTCCGCACCCCATTGTGGAACGGACTCCGGCCAGGTGCTCACCCAAAATATGCGCACTATCCATTACGCAATGGCTTTCCACTCGCACCAAATACCTTTTTTGAGCTATGGGGAAAATGGGATGTTAAATTCAGGTCCGCACATGCAAATGAAACCCCTAGGTCCTGGGTTCTCCCCATGCAGTGCCCTTGTTCGAGCGTTACACAACGGCATACCCTTGACGGCCCCGTCTACATTCAACGTACCACGGAGCAGTCTCGGTAAAATCTCACGCGATGCATTTTCCTCCCTTGGGGGAGGTTTCCCGCCCTACGAACCTATAGGAAACAAAGCGGCTCCCGTCCTTATGACCAGGCTCCCCAACTAGCGAAAACACCGAGCGGCGGCGTCAATCCGACTTAGCGGGCAGTGTAGTGTGTTCCAAAAATTTGAAACATCGCTGAGTAGTGAACGAAACGTCCTTTAAACGAAAACAAGATTCACTGAGGGACTTTTGAGCCAATTTGTAGGCTTAGTAGGAGAAATCAGAAATAATTATTCCTTTCAGCCCGCCACGAAGTCTGTAGGTATTGTCCTCCCCCGAGCTAGAGAATGCAGGCTCGAGAATGCCGACTATGCCAATCCCAGTTACCAATGAACGCCTCGGAACAGTTATGAAGTATCGCAATGTTTTCTGACAAAAATCATAAAATTTCTGAAGATGCCGCTCTTTATTGAAATACGAGCCCCCACCGCCCCAGCACCCCCCCGCTCCTCGCCAGCTCGCTAAAACGCCCCTCCGGACCCTCACACGCCCTGGGCGCACGCACTCCCCCTCCTCCCCTGCATTGCGAGCTGCATCGCCTATTAGTCGCCCGGTGGCGTACGCCCCCACACCCCCCCACGGGAGTAGTGGGGCCAATGATTAAACCTAAAAAGTGGGGGTGGCAGGGGGCGGGCCGGCGCCTGTAGGGCCAAGCCACCCTCATAGGGTGCGGAAACCACTGAGACTCCTATCTACGTGCCTCCCGGGCCTTTTAGGCGTTCGCCGTGTGGCGGCGTGTTGCTCAGCCCCACCGAGCACTCGTTGCCGCCGCCAAATAGGCATGGACACGTACGTGCTATGTCTCCGTAATCTAAAACAAAGTTTAATAACTAAGTTTTGAATAAACAAAATAAAACATTATTAAATATGAATTAAGGTTATTGTAAACGAATGTTTGGCGTCAATTACGTGGTTAATTGGTAATCGTCCGCTCCGTTATCATAAATGATATTGTGTAGGCTATTTGAAGATGCCAAAGTTAGCGTAAGTGTGTAAAATGACGCTTAAGGCAAAGTTTTTCTAACCTTACTCAATTTATATTGCCTGCCTAAGCAAGTTTCAAATCTATTCTCCCTGTACAACAGTCGTTTACTTGTACCCCGCCACCCAGTCTTCTTAAACCTGCCCGTTTGCAGATCTATTGTATCTTGTGCCCACAGACGCCCACCCTCTGCCATGTCCCCCTTATGTGCGCACAAATCCATTCTTCTTTATGTATCTGCCCTTACAAGATGTTAAGCTATTGATTGTGCTATTATGCCAATTAATCATTGGCACTTATGTTGCTACTTGAGGATGAACTGTTAATGTTATATGAAACTATTCAACGTCGGTTTAAAATATTCCACGATTAATCACGAACTGTTTTAAAGAAAGTGTCCGATAACCAATTGTTTTATCGCGCACCCGTAGATATGTATGAAAAGTACAGTCTGACGCCCCTTGATAGGTTGTAAATGAAGACCACCTGGTATAAATCGCAAGCCAGTAGGGAAGGATACCCCGCCGTCTACCCCCCATGAGTAAGATTTCTAAGCCCCTCACCTCACTCCCCGAGCCCACCCTGAACTAGACATTGCCAGATTGTGTCCTCATGATAATATAGCATGCAGACCCCCATAGCGAACATCCGGTCCAAAATCACTATCGGATCCAGAAAGACCAGAGTAGACCGCAATTTCTCCAAGTACCGCTGAGGATTCCAGTCATCACTATGCCGTCCATTATATTTCTCCCCCCCCCCCCCCAATACGCCTCGTTCCTACAGCGATAAAGGCAAACTGTGTGTTCTATTCATCTTGAAGTTGCTTCACAACTATTATTTCAGTTGTTGAAGATTCTCATGAGCAATATGTTAGATAATCATCCACCCTTTCCCGCTCCCTTTGTTGATTATTTTATTTCCCTCCAACTACTATATACTTGTATGAGCAATTTGAAATATTCCCTCAACACCCTTGCGCCCCCCCACTTTTAAATAAAAATATTTATCAAGCAAAGCTAGAAGGAACCGAGAGGGGAATCCGGGTGAACGACTAAGGAAGAGGATCAAGTATTTGTTTTTTAGGTCGATTACTTGTAAGCTCTTATAAGTGTTGTCATCATGTTGGTAGCGGTATTAAAGTCACCAATTGTAATAGTTACAATGATTGTAGTAATTTCATTATTTTGTATGTATTGAATATGTAAAACGTCTTATGAACCCTGGGATTAGGAAGGGTCGACATTTTATAATATGTTGAATGCTTACATTGATGTCTTAAGATTATTATGGGGATATTTTATGTTGAATGTTTTAGCACCGTGAGGCGGCACCGGGACCCCGGGTTTCTTGAAGGTAGACCCGGATTTCGGGGGGCGTCTACATAACGATGTTTGATCCCTAAACTATAGTCCCTCTTAAATAAGAATTCATTTCATAAAGGACTTTACAAAAGCTTTTTGTATAACAAATATTCTGTGACGCCCCCCAAATCCACAGGGTACGCGAGATCAAGGGCGCTGGTGAGGTAGGCCGCGTTGCTTACAGCTGGTACTGGACTACAGAACATTCACAATAAAAATCCTTATCTATATAATACTATCGCGGAATGGACGGACGCGAAATGTAGATTTACTGGGATTATCCCACAATCCAATCTGTCCAATCCCCAGGTTTCTACAACCATTACATGTTCAAAATAATATTAATATTAAGTTTACACCACATACTACTTATACTATTACAGTAACAATTTCTTCTATTCGTGTCAATCTTTTCCCTTTCCTTTGTCCTTACCGGATCAAGGAATTATTATATATATTTTCTTCAACAAACTGAAATAATAATTGGTGAAAACATTTCGGAATAAATAGGAATAATAGTGTTCCTTTCGTTTAAAATATTTTTGAAAACGATCAAACCGAGCGGTCATAAATACCTTGAATTTTATTTTTTTGTTCATTAAAAGGTTAAATAGTATAATTCAACCTGTAAGCCGCTTCATGCTTACAAGGCAACTTCCTATGGAGTGATCAAACATTATTGTACTCTTATGGTTGATCAACACTTTCGTACTGTTAAATGACTATATGCTATTTATTTAGGCACTTGCAGGCCTTGCCGGAATAATCGACTAAAACTACCCATAATATTAGGGTTAGGTTCATCTCAGACATACATTTGGAAATTGCGTTACCAAAATAATTTGGTTTGGATTAGTTCTACTTAACATTAATAATATTTCAAAGATTTATTATCAAATTGATAAAAACATTTCAATATCTGTCTATAGTCGAAACCAAATGGCATCGACCGTACTTCTTAAATAGTTCATGCGATATATAGGGAGACTTTATGAACAGTTTTAATTAACTAAACATATCT